>SNQJ01S0015522.1:168024-180194 GCA_010110895.2 Picea sitchensis
TCTTGAGATGGTTCTTGTTCTTGTTCTTGTTCTTCTTCCTCTTCATAGTCTATGTAGAATAATTTCTTCTCACCACACTCATGTCCCTTACTGTACTTGTTGTCACAATTAAATCATAAACCTTTTTCTTTTATTTCCTCTAATTGTTGAGGTGTCAACCTTGTAGGTTGAGGTGTTTTAGAAGAAGGAGCATTATTCTCTCTATAGATGTTAAGATTGGTCCTTCTAGTAGCCATAGCCATATTTTTACTTTCAAAATTTCTTGCCACACTAAATGCATTCTCCAATGATATGAGGTTCAATATATGTTACCTTTATATTCAATCTTTGGAAGTTCTCAATGTGCTCTGTAACTAAACCCTTTTGCTTGAGATTTATTAATTGGCTAAAGAAGGTATTGCTCCTTGTATCCTCATAGTGTGTTATCATTTCTTCTGTGAAAATTGTCCAAGTGACGAGTGATTTGCGAGAACAAATACATTGATACCATACAAATTGATTGGGTTCTAAATATAAAGAAGCAATTCGTACCTTTTGTGTATGTGGCACAGTATGTAGATCAAAGAATTGTTCCATCTAAAGTATCCTTGTGATTGGGTCCTTGCCATCAAAATTCCTCATATCGATCTTAGGAACGTGGCTGGTCTTCAACCCAAAGTTGGAGTTTCTCCATTCTAGATTCACCTTCCTTGTGTCCTCATCATGAATTTCATGGGATACATTTTCTCTTGCAGGTGTCCTCTCTATTAGTAAGTTTTTCAATCCTTCCATGATCTCCCCTTTTAAACCATCCATATTAGTATTTATTGCCTCAAACTTAGCTTCCGTTGAATCCATCATCTCTTGTAGTTCATATTTTGTTACTATATTCTTTTATAAATCATTTATGTCCCCACACATTTCTTCACCTTCATCAAGAGTCCATGTAGGATATTTTGGAGGCTTATTTGGTGTAGAAGTTCCCTTTTTGGGTGGCATATTGGCCAAGTATCACTTTTGAACCTTGATTTTGAGGTGGTTCTGCTAGATAATCTTTCTTCTATTGTATCTCCAAAGTTTCAGCCGTTCTAGGTATGAAATTTGTTTTTTGTATTTATCTGATATTTCTTCTCTGCAATACCACAGATTTAATCAAAATTGGATGTGCCAAATGGAATTTACAGTAACTTCCCCACAACTTGCTGATTTTTGTCCTTTCCAGGAGAGCTAACTTGTATAGCGTGCCCCACAAAAAATAATTGATATAAAATTATGAAACTCGTACCAAAAATACTACAGACTGTCAACTATCCAATGCAACTAGTCTCATTCATTTTGGATACTCTAGAAACAAGTTATGATTGTTTTACCTGGAACACCTTCTTGAGACTAGTCAATAAGACTAGTCAGATACCCTATCTTCCACAAGGTATATCTAAAAATGTACGATGACCCAGAAGCTGAAAGTTTTACCACGTATACTTTACTAATTTCTATAAATATCCTCCAGATTTTAGGGTCTGAAACGTTACAAAAACAAATTTATAGTGAAACTTCCGCAATGACTCAGTTCAGGATGATTCCAGAACACTATCTTGCACAGGCTGTATCTCCGAAAGTATAAGGCCTCGCGAGCTAAAATTTTAACCTAACGTACCTTGATCCATCTACTAAATATCCTCGAAATCGTTCCTTATGAAACGTTGTAGAAAAATAGTTATAGAAAAAATTCCAAAGTGTCTCAGATGTAGTAGCAAAACCCCAAGACCTTGAGCTCTGAAACCATATGTTAAGAACCAAATACCAATATAGCACAGAAAAACCTCAGAATAAGTACTCAATGCCTTGAAAAAGAGAGAAATTTAGATAATAAGCCTCTTCAAGGGGGCAACCTCCTTATGCCCACATAAATTTACAATTCCAAGATGATTCCAAATGAAAATGTCTCCTTGGTATATATAGGATACTAGGAGGTATAATTACAACTAATGAAATAAATCCGACATAAATAAAATGACATTACTAATGTAATATGCCCCAATTAAGGGGTAATGAGCCATTATTTAGGGCTTAACATCTACAGACAAGCATATCATGTAGGCAGACTGGTTAAAAAGGTCCAACCCTTCCAGCCACATCTTCATGACAACCTTCAACAAGCTAAGCAACGCAACTTCTCCAACAAGGCAAACAACGCATCAAGATGGAGATTCAACAAACACTTTTCCCTCTCCCCCGGGCACTCGAATAAATGGAGACAATTGCTTCCTAAGGAAGGAGGATTGATCCAAGTGGATATTGATGGCCACCCACCTTTTCCAACTGGCTCAAAATAGTTTTCTGGCAATTTTGGTAATTTACTATTTTTAGCAGTTTTAAACTTCTGAGGCCATTTTGAGGGCCTAAATGAAGGTTTTTTGAGATAGAGGTTCTCAAGGTTATGCAAAGTCTCTAATTGAGCCCCCCTAAATGAATCTCATTGACTATACCTTCCCAATGGGCTATCATGCACCTAAAATGGAGATCATATGCAAACGTTACAACCACGGGAAGTTGATGTACTAACTTACCCAAATGGGGCCCACATGAGTTTTGGTGCTTCATCTCCTAGGGTTAGGTTTTTGGATGTCTAGGGTTTTGGGAATTCTTGTTTATTGAAAAAAGGCCTTCAAAGCCTCATTGCAATCATCTTCTTGTGAATGCGAGTAACCATCACATCTCTTCTTCGAGATAAGCTGCCACCATTCTAGCGAGTCTTTCACTTTGTATTTTTACAGTCTCTGTACATTTATTTCATTAATAGAAATTGTGTATTACTATATATTTGTGTTTATGGTTACATCTATGATACATTTATGTTATATTATTTGATATCTGCGATATCTCTGTGCATTTCTTTATTTTATCTCCGCTCTCATTTCGTGCCGAAAATAATCTGGATAAGTGGTATCAGAGCAGGTTGTTCTTGATCATTTTTCAGTGCATGTCCCCGACGAGGTCTAAGTATAGAAAGTTGGGGGTCGACCTTGTCTCTCTTGAGGAAAATTTCTCTCTTACACCCAAGAAACCCTCAATGGCGGAAGAAAATAAAAACGATGGAGCAGACAATCCTATCAGTATGTTTCTTGAGCAAGCTCTCACGCGACAAAGGGACGAAATGATGGAGAATTGTTCCTACATCCTTCAACGTCTGTCTATAGAAACAGGCACATCTTCATCAAGTGGCCACTTTGGAAGTACCTCACCTTTCAAGGTACACGTAAATTTTGATATTCATGTATTTGAAGGACAAATAGATGCAGAAGCTCTAGACAAATGGTTAAATATACTAGAAGGTTATTTCTTTGTTCACAATTTTTTCGACAGAGAAAAGATCACCTTTGCACTCCTTAAATCTCTCCCTCATGTCAAACATTGGTGGGAAACTTGCTGGGAGAAAATTTCCACAGAGGAGTCTAGAATATATGGGGTCGAACCCACTTGGATTTTTTTTTTGGATGCAGTAAAGGAACAATATTACCCTGTTGGAAACTATAAACAATAATACATGACATGGACAACACTGCGGCAAGAGAGGGGCCAAGCAGTTCCAGAGTTCACCAATACCTTCCATACCTTGCCCACCAAGTTGGGTATCAAAGACTCTGAATGGCATTTCGTTCTGAAATGTCATGGGGCTCTACACAAATACATCCAAACTATAATGGAATTTATGGACATCTCATCACTCGGTGATGCTTATCGATATGTTGTTAAAATCAAGAACAAATTTAAGCACTATAACAAATTAGAGTTTGGGTCTACAAATCCACGATGACCAAAGTATGAAAAATATGTCCCTAATAAACAGTCTCCCGAAAACCATTCCAAACCACAGGAAAAGAAGGGTCATGAGAAGACAAAGAATGACACCGTAAAATGGTGCGATTTCCACAAAAGCCCCTTGCACAATAGCGATGAATGTCGTTCAAAACAGTCATTGGTGGTCGAGATCAAAGATAAGGAGCCGAACCATGATTCAAAATTTGATTATGAAAATACTGGTAAAAGACAGATCATCAACGTAGACCCCACTGCTATTATCACGACCGCAACAATTCAAACAGAAGAACCAACAGATCCAAAAGAGGGGGAGTGATTTTTTTCATTCACGGATATGGGTGAAGGGGACCCCACTACATTTTATTGTTGATAACGGAAGCCAGAAGAACCTCGTCTCAGCAGAGTTCATCAAATAGTTAGGATTGTTGAAAACACCACACTCGCAACCATACAACATCGGTTGGATTCGCCAAGGACGAGATCTTAATTTCAGCCAACAGTGTCGATTATCATATGGCATCCAACCCTTCAAGGATGAGGTATTATGTGATGTTTCCCCACTGGATGTTTGTGATGTCTTCTTGGGAAAACATATATGTGGAGATGCCATGTTGTTTATGAGTCTTGAACCCATAGTGTCATTGTTACTTTGTGGGGTCATCTCTATAGAATACCAAAGGTATTTCCAACTATTGTTCCACCTAAACAGTGCTTCAAGGTAGTATCTCATACTGCAAAATTCAGCTTCTTCACAATATGTTCAAAAGGGGAACAAAAGGACACTGCAACCACTACAGTCTCGGCCCAAGCACCTTTTATCCAATAGAAGCAGGTTGACAAGATTGCAACAAAGTGTAAATATTCCTTATGCACACATGCATCTCATGTAGAAAGACTGGTTAAAAAGGTCCAATCCTTCCAGCCACATCTTCGTGACAACCTTCAACAAGCTAAGCAGTGCAACTTCCCCAACAAGGCAAGCAGCTCATCAAGATGCAGATTCAACAAACACTTTTTCCTCTCCCTTGAGCACTGAACACAATGAAGACAATTTCTTCCTAATGAGGGATATTGATCCAGGTGGATATTGGTGGCCACCCACCTTTTCCAACTGGCTCAGAATAGTTTTATGACAATTTTGGTAATTTACTATTTTTAGCAGTTTTTAACTTCCTGGGCCATTTTGAGGGCCTAAATGAAGGTTTTTCAAGATCGAGGTTCTCAATGATATCCAAAGGCTCTAATTGATCGCCCTAAATTAATCTCCTCGATGATACCTTTCCAATAAACTATCATGCACCTAAAATGGAGATCGTATGAAAAAGTTACGACCCCGGGAAGTTGATGTACTAACTTACCCAAATGTGCCCCACATGAATTTTGGCGCTTCATCTCCTAGAGTTAGGTTTTTCGATGTCTAAGGTTTTTTTCATTATTGTTTATTGTAAAAGGGCCTTCAAATCCTCATTGTAATCATCTTCTTGTGAATGCGAGTAACCGTCACATCTCTTCTCAGAGATAAGTTGCCACCATTCTAGCTAGTCTTTCACTCTATATTTTTACAGTCTTTGTACATTTATTTCATTAATAGAAATTGTGTATTACTGTATCTTTGTGTTTATGGTTGCATATATAATACATTTATTTTATATTATTGGATATCTTCAATATCTCTGTGCATTTCTTTATTTTATCTCTGCTCTCATTTCGTGCCAAAAATAATTTGGATCGGTATGCCAAAATGGACAAGTTTCTTCTTGACACCGACTTTTCTAGATGTCATTCTGACTCTAATGTCTAGACCAAGAAAGTAGGAATCCATGTCATAATACTTGGTTTATTTCTTTATGTTGATGACGTTATCCTCACTGGTAGTGACTCTATACTTTTAACCCGTGTGAAATCTAGCCTTAAATATAAATTTGAAATGACATACTTAGGATTTTTGCATTATTTCCTTGGCCTCAAAGTTTTTCAAACTAAGTAAGGTATTTCCCTTTCAAATTCTAAGTATTCTTGTGACCTTCTTCGTCGCTTTCACATGGAATATTCTAAACCAACACCTTCTCCCTTCCATTCTAGAGTCAAACTTGTTGCCCCCTGTACTACTCTTGAAGTTGATGCCACTTTATACCACTAGTTAGTTGGTAGCCTCTTCTATTTGACTCATACCCATCCTGATATTTTATTTTTTGTTAGTCTTGTTGCCCAGTATATGAAAAGACCCCATGAAACCCATTGGAAATCAACAAAAATGATAATTTGGTATTTTTGGGGTACATAGTTTTGGATAGATTACAAATAAGGGGGGACTCCTTTGTTGATTGATTTCACCAATTCAGATTAGGATGGTGACCCTGATGATCAAAATTCTATTGTAGGTTATTTTTTCAGCCTTGGTTTCAGACCTGTCACTTGGGCCTGTAAGTAATAATAAGCTATTTCTCTTTCTTCAGTAGAAGAAGAGTACCAGGAAGAAATTAATGCAAGTCAAGAAGCCTTTTGAATTTGACATATCCTTTTAGAGTTTGTATTCCATAAACAACATATGACCACTCTCATGTGTTACAATCATAGTGTTGTCAATCTCGCCAAATATCCAGTTCAACATCAATTTAGAAAACACACCAATCTACACATGCACTTCATCATAAATCTCACTCATGGTCAAGTTATTGAAATGTGTTTTTTCCCTATAGAAGATCAAGTTGAATTTGTTTTCAAAAAATCTCTTACAGAAGCAAAGTTTTGCAAACTTTGATGGATGTTAGGAGTTCAAGAAGTTCTCATTAAGCGGGGATAGGATATAAGGGATAGGGTTTTAATGGCTTGGTGGTTAAATAGGGTGAATGAATTAGGGAGTTAGTGAGATAAGGGTTAGGTGTAGATCAAGGACTAGAATAGTGGGATAATGGGTTGGCATAATAATTTCGATATTATTAACTTGAATTTTACAAAACATAAAAGTACACACACACACACACACACACACACACACACACACATAATAAACCAAGAGACACTCCATATTACTTGAGAAGGAACATGCATAATGCCTCAAGTGCTGAGCTATTTGGTTAAAATCCAGAGATAAAAATTCCAAATATTTCGAAAAGTTTTCAAATCACAAGAAAAATTGTAACATCAATTGGGAACTTGAGGATCACCTTGGGAATAAGAAAAAGGTTTTCTCTGAGCTTGTCAATTTAGCGGTGATCCAATTCAAATAATTATTTACTGAAAATAATCATGAATCTGTAGGGGATATGTTGAAACTCCTATCCCTTTTTCCAAAGATAGTCTAACAAGAATACAATAGATATTTCTATAGGGAAAGATATTTCTATGGGGAAATAACTAAGGAAGAACTAAGTGGTGTTCTAGAGTCCTTCAAAAAAGATAAAATTCTCAGGCTAGATGACTAGAATGTAGACTTCTTTTGGGAATTCTTTAAGTATGTGGGAGAGGATATACTTGGAGTAATGGAAGAAATCAGATCCAATGGCAAGTTAAAGAAAAGCATAAATTCCACATTCATAGAATTGATTCCAAAATTAGACCTCCTCTCTTCCTTCGCTGATTTTATACCAATTGAATTATGTAATAGTATCTAAAAAATTCATTCCAAAATTATAACAATGAGGCTTAAGCCCCTTCTTTCCAATTACATTTCACAAGAACAATTTGGCCTCCTGAATGGAATACTAATCCATGAAGCTATTGGAGCAGAGTAGGAGGGTTTACATACAATCAAAACACAAAGGTAAGATGTTTCAATTTTCAAAATTGGCTTATCAAAATCATTTGATAGACTCTCCTAGATGTATCTTTGATTATTACTACTACACATTGGGTTTGATCTTCAAGGTTTCAAGTGGATTATGGAAAGTGTCATGTCAACCTCCTTTCCAATTTTAATAAATAGTGTTGGCTCCCCATTCTTTAAGTAAGGAAGGGGGATTAGATAGGGTTGTCCATTATCCCACTATATTTTTATATTGGTAATGGAAGGACTAAGTATGGCCTCTATAGAAGCAAGAAGGACCCTCTCCTTTCAAGGTGTATCCTTTGGTTATTTGACTAGACTCAGTCATCTATTATTTGTAGATGTTGTTTTAATATCTTTTCGTTGTGTTGTTATTGACTGTCAGGATTTAAAGACTATATTAACCAATGTCAGTGAAACAATAGGAATGATAGTTAATGAAATGAAATCTACCATATATATTACTCTAGGAAACAAAGATCATAGGGCCCTATTCACAAAAACATTTTCTTTGGAGCAAAAAGATGTAGAGGAAAATTTAAAATGTATGGGATATGCTATCAAGCCTAATAAATATGATATTGTAGACTGGTCGTGGTTAGTTTCAAAGGTAGAGCACAAAGTGAACTTATGGTTTAATTGATGGACTGCAGGGGGAGGTCGGTTAGTCCTCATCAAATCACTCTTGGAGATGATTCCAATATATTGGCATCTCATGACCTAGATTCCTAAAGGAATCCTTTCCCGAGTTAGAAATATTTTCTTCAACTACCTTTGGAAAGGTAGTGTGGATTACAAGGGAATTCATCTGGTAAGCTGGAAATGTATAACAAAACCGAAAGATTCAGGAGGTTGGGGCTTAAAGAACATAGTGTTTTTTGGTTAGGTGTTAGCAACCAATTAATTATGGGTCTTTATCACATAAGAGGCCTCTAGAAAAATATTTTGATTGCTAAATATATTTCCTCGATCTCTGTTGTGAATTGGATCCATCTAATGAATAAGCATTCCTTGCTTGCATCAATGCAATGGAGGGAATTGTCTCAAGAATTCATTGTTCTTGGAAAATACATAGCTTGGAATGTTGGTAATCGTGTTCAAGTGAGAATTGGATTTGATGTTATCGCTAGGTGTGGTGGAAGATTTTTTCTTGCAAAAGATCATATTTAGGTCCTTCGATTAAAAGGATTTTTCACTCTGAATCAAATGGAAAATTTGGAGGCATCGACTATATGGGTACAAGTCTGGTTCTCATCCACAGACTAGATTTAGAGGATACTTGGACATAATATTGGTCAGGCTACATTTCATAACTCCAGAAATCACAAATACACCTATCATAAAATAATGATGAATTAGCATGGACTTTCCCCCAATCCAGTGGGTACTACTTTTCCAAACTAGGCTACAACTCGTTGATGGTTTGTGAAGAAGAAAATAATTCATGGTGGTATAGCCAGAGATGGAAAATCAAAGGACCTCCAAAGGCCATCCTATTTTTCTTCATGGTCCTCAAAGATGGAGTTCTCTCCTAGGACTGTCTCCAAAAAAATGGCCATCAGGCACCGGGATATGTTATCTTTGTAAACAAGCAGAGGAAACAAATTCACACCCATTCTTACACTGATACTTTTCCAAACAAGATTGCATCAAAGTGGATAATCATTTGGGGATCCCAAATCTATGGGAAAGGGATAACATTATAAATTTGTTTAAAGAATTGTTTACGAACACAAGGCTTACTGCATAGAAAGTGCTACCACTGCTAGTATCTTGGGATCTGTGGTTGGATCAAAACGTGAGAATTTTAGAAAACAAAGCATGCCCATCCATCAAAGTCTCATAACAAGTAAATGAAATGCTTCAATTGTACAAGGCTTCCCCAACTTCTAAGGTATCCATAGTCCTAAAACCTCTCTACATCAATATATCCAATCCCTGTGGGTACTTTGACTGGGCATGTCAAGGAATTGAAAAGATATATGGGCTTGGATTCACTTCATTTATATCTCAAACTCATTACATTCATGGGAAATCCAACATTGGATATGGTACAAACAATCTGGCAGAATTATCCGCACTATTTTCACTACTAAATCTTGTTGGTGTATTTAGCATTGGACAAGTACTTCCACATACGCTCAATGTATAGCATGTGGAAGTCATCCTTGTAACCTCTCATAACCTTAGGACTTCACTTTATGTGAGTGAATTATATTTTATATTAATGTGAGATTAATTAGGTTAAATTCCCAAGTTATTTGACATTATTAACTTAAGTGAGTTGATTAATTCCTAGCTATTAGATCTAAAGTGAATGTGAGATTAGATCCGAGTCATTGATCACTTTGGAGTAGATCTAGGGTTTTGGATTTAGGGTTAACTCAACATAATAAAAGGAATCCTAGGTGGAAGGATGAGGCACACACAGAGTGAGGAGATATCATTGAATGGGTGAAGAGTAGTTCATCCAAGTGTGAGTGGGTAGGGCCGAGGAAAGATGCAAAGGGGAAACAAGGGAGATAACAACTAGGTGGGATAGGATATCGTTTCATTGTATTCCTCTAATGGGCCATTATCCCAGGATGGGAGCCCAATATTTTATCTAATAAAATCAAACTCATATATGGTTTTCCCTTCAGGGTTTTTCCAGGGGTGTTTACCCAAAAATATCTTGTGCAATGTGTTTTCTTTGGGTTCTTTATGCTTTCGTTGATTTTAGTTAAGTAACCTAGCTATGTTTTTATTCAATAAAGTGATTCTATTCAGAATTAATGGCCGGGTGATAGGTTTACATGAATTAACATGGTATCATATTCGAGACTCTGAGGAAGCTAGATTTGCAAAAGTAGCAACAATAAAAAAAACATTTACAGGTCTGTAGGAATTTTTTTATGAAGACTTAAACTACAGGGTTGATTAAAATAAATAAAAAAAAATCAAAGGGAGGAAACCATACATATGGTCATTGTACGATCCATATGATGTACAGATTAGCCACCAAATTTTGTAGTGAAATATTTTCATAGAAATCATGGGTGCATGTTGAGATCAAGTAGTAAGTGGATCGGGCTGAGGATAGATGCCAAAGAAGAAAGGTAAATAAGACATTGCATAGGTTCAAGAGCCAGAAGGAAAATGATGGAGTGGTTCGATTGTGTGAGATTTAGGTTGTGGATCATAGGCTATATACAAAAAGAGGTTGGGAAGTAAGGGATGCTAGATTAGGCGACAACTCAACCCGAAGGGAGCATATCGAAGAGTTGATAAGTAGTCGGTGGATTTAGACAGAGTACGTAGAAAAGGACATCCACTGAATGATTAAGTCCTTGGGATACAGAGGATGAGTTGCATTGGAAGTTTGTGGGTAGAGAAATGGCAGTAAAACCTATTATCACATAAAGTTGTTAGGGGTTGCAGGATAACCAAGTTCTTTGTTGCACAGGAAATGTCTAAGTGCAAGACTCAAAGGAAGTCTATTTTGGGGTGAAAAACAAGCAGCATGAGGGTTCGGTTTTCAATGGAGGAGATCCCAGGAATAGTTAAAATCAGTGGATCTCGTGCTTTCTGAATGTCAAAATTGCATAAGGTTTAACGATTAGGCAGAAGCCCCAGAGTTGCAGATCAAGCACTGCGTGTCCTACTAGATCGAACGATCATGATTTACTTCGAGACTTTGGGACTTTTTCCTTTCAGGACTTCCCATCTCATTTTCCTTCAGATTACTTTCTCCTAGACTTGCAGATCAGGCATCACACGTCCTCCAAAGTGGATGGTCAAGATTTACTTCAGGAGTTCGGGCTTCAGGATTTTTACCCTCTCCTCTCCCAATTTCCTCCAGAGTACTTTTCTCCTAGAGTTCACAGATATCTGTTGCGTGTCCTCCTCGAATCGATGGTCATGGTTTGTTTCCAAGCTTCAACATTCATTTCAGGATGCCATGTCACCTGGGCCCATACTACTCCCTGAGTTATGGTAGCTCTATATGCAGACCCCCACTGACTCTGAAGTGTCGAAGACACTTGCCACCCATCAATTCCGATGCATGGATCTCATCTATTAGAGACATGTGGCATCCATCTAGCGCTAACACATGGCACTTATGTCAAGCATTTTTGGACATGTCTTCTGTTGGGGTCCTATAATTATAGGCGAGTCGATTCTTCGACTATTGATTTGGCGTTTCTCTTGTGATGACGAAGTCCTGGCTCAGGTTTTTCCGTTTCCTCCCTCCATTCTTGTCGCTCAATCCTCCATCACCCTGCTACATCCTTCATACACACTGCGCCCTCTTCCCCCTTGTCTTTTGTCAGCCTCCATTATCCCGCCACCTTCACCTGTCCATAAGAAAACAGACTTAGGATAAACAAAAATGACAATAAAAGTAGTTAGATTAACTGATATAGTTAGTATAGGTTAAACTAGTTAATGAAGAGCTAGCTAATAATTAATTAATTATTAATTAGTTAATTATTACTTAAGCTAAAAATCTAAGTTAGAAAATAGGTTAGTTTAGTAACTAGGTTAGTTTTGTTAATTAATGTTAAATAAAACAAATTAAAAATACAAAACATAAACAAAAACCAAAAATATAATACAAATT
>SNQJ01S0015522.1:198474-223856 GCA_010110895.2 Picea sitchensis
TAAGTATCCACTTACTAACTTGCTTTCCATCCCTTTGAATGACCATGTTTTTACAAGAGTTCTTTTGGAAATACACAACAAGAAATTTGAATAACTATCCCAATAAATCCAAGTTTATCCTAGATACATAAACTAAATTGGTACATCCTTAAGATTTTGTATATAGCCTTGCATATTAGCCCATTAAATATTGGATGAAACATGTAACATTTCCAAAACAATTCATTGTATTATCCGTTGAAATAAAATTTTCATTTATAAATAATATATCATTATATTAATAAAAGTTGTTTATTAAACATTTTATATTAATATAAATATTATGAAAAAAATATTTAAAATGAAAAACACTTTGCATGGCAGCTTAGTCCCTGCTAAGTAACTAAACTACCATGTAACACTATTGAGGAAGACAAGATGAATACGTACTCACACAACCAATAAAGGTAGTGTAGGAAACTAGTTAAGTCTATGCAAAAACAAATATGCTAAAGTAAATGACACTGGTAGATGGGTTCCACAATATAGGCACCATTTTCTACAGTGAGAAATCATGGATATACGAGTAAGCACTCAATAAAAACTGCTAGTATGGGGAAGTGTGATGTGTATTTAAAAAGAAAATTTAAAAAGGAGAGGTGAAATGAGGACGAACATGGTGAAAGGCCAAATGAAAACACACACTTGGGCTTATTTTCAAGGATGGTTTTGATTGGTTACAAGTATGGACAAAAGAGTAGAGTAGAGGTGGTATGGTTGGTACAGAGTCATAAATTCTTGTAGTCACTTCTACAATAAGAGGTTCAGGACTAATGGAAATAAAAAAAAAAAAAAGATTTAATTTTTTTTAAAATACAAAAATTTAATAATATAATATTAAACTTTGGAAAACATCATAAATTTATAGTCAACTAGTTAACTAATATACAACAAGTGTTGCATGGCAGCATAGTCCCTGTTAGGTTGGAATGGGAATAAAATCGACCGAGTACAAACATGTGGGTAGCAAGTTGAAGTACCTGTGGTATCCATGCATAATTTAGTATTCCCGAATTAGTTTAATTTAAAATTTATCAAAAAGTATTAATGTCTAGTACATCAAAAAAGGTTCCTAGTATCTAAGTTTGATAGTACAGGAAAGATTTAAAAGGATCCTGGACAAAAAAAAATTAGTGTACAATAATAATAAGGTTCCTAGTAAGAATGTTTGTTACAAGAACATTTAAAAGGTTCCTGGACAAAAACAAATGTAGCATACAATAGAATAGTAATAATGTCTATTACATAGGTTCGTGGACAAAAACACACAAAAATTAGCATTTCCAAATTAGTTTTCTTTAAAACAATATAATAGTAACAATGTTGTGCAACAAAGGCATTATCGAATTAGTTTTCTTTGAAAGTAGTAACATCTGTTATATCAACAAAGGTTCCCAGACAAAAAAAAATTAGCATACAATAGGACACAAAAAATGTAGCATCTTCGAATTAGTTTTCTTTGGAACAAACAAGAAAGGTTCCTGGACACCAAAAAATTAGCATACAATAAAGGCATTCTGAATCAGGTTTCTTTGAAATTTATCAAAAATTAATAATGTTTGTTATATATTTATGGAAATTTAAATGTGTTTGTCATATAGACTGGGATTGGGGCTCCCGCTAACCATAAAAAGAAATAAGTACAAGAATTAGGAATGTCTAAAGAAGAAGTGTGCAACAGTAGAGAGGAAGACCTGAAAAGAAGAAATTGGAAGTTGTGAGTCTTTGGTTACAGTTTTCTATTTAAAGAGGTAATAACTGGATTGATAAAGAAAACAAGATGGCAGTATAGACTTAAACTAGATTGATAAAGAAAACAAGATGCCAATATAGACTTACTATGAAGCTGATGCGTTTTTTTTTTCTGTCGTCGATGGTCAGTGGAGTCGTGTCTACCGGTTGTTTCCCTTCCCAGACGAGGTTGTCCATTCTTTGTTGGAACCATTCTTCGATGTAGCTTTTCATGGGGGTCATGTTGATTTCATCCCGTATTTCTATGTCGTAAAGGTTGTTTTCTAATTTCCTTAGATCCATTGAAATACTATGCAGACTCTGTTTAGTTTCTTCATTGTGTGCCACATAGTCCAATACCCAGCGCTCGAGCTCATCTACACGATTTTCAACTATGCCATAAAACTTTTCGAAAGACAACCCCTTTAAAATATCAAGTTGTTCATGGAAAGCTTCTTTGGTGATTGTCAAGGATTTGAGAATTAAGTTTGGGTCTTGAACCTCATTGGTACTTCCAGCTAAGCCTATTTGGATCAGGCTTGTGAATAAATCTTCATTTTATGATATGGCTTGTTTACATGATTCAACAATGAGCTCCGGGTTCTTAACTTTCTTTTGCCAGCATGCTTTTACTTTTTTGGTCCTCTTTGGGGAGGGGAGTTTCTCTTGTCTTCTTTTCAGTTCCGATGTTTTGACGGCATGGTTGGAAAAATGGGCCAACACCTCTTCACAGAAATGCTGATCATTTTTTAAATTCGCCTCCAAATGTTCGAGCAAATCATTTGCCTTCTTTCCGAAGGAAACTAAATTTTGCGATGTTTCCCAGGCTTCAGTAACTAGTTGCATTCTTTTGTTGATGTTATTCTCTACAAGGGCTCTAGAGCATGCAAGGAGGGTAGAGCATACTTTCATCTTGGTTGCAGTGGTAGAAGGCACTTTTTTTCTAAAGTGATGACAAATTCCGGGGTTGCAATGAAAGCCTGCCCAAATTCATTGAGGCGTTCTTTCACTCTGGCATTTTCCACTTCAATTCCTCCAATGGAATCATGAAGAGCATCGCCGGTTACTTGGTGAAATAGGGAGATTTGGGACAGCCGCATTTTCCTAAAGTTAATCTCTGTGCGAGATTTTCCTTTCCTGTTAGTTACATCTCTCTTTTCAATGACCATACTTTTAGATTAGCTGTCAAAAACAGTGCTCTGGAATACGAAGGATTCATCTTCATCAAAAAATTTGGTCTCGACTATTTCCACTGCAAACGACCCAATTTTGTGCATGTTCTCAGTTTAAATTTCAAGTTGCACCTGTTCACTTTCAATTTCAGGTTCGTCCGCCTGCCTTGCATTTTATTTTCTCTTCTCCATCAGTGGAATTTTGTGAGAACTATCATTTTTTATGCGAGGAGGGTTCTTATATCCTCCTCCGTTCGAATATTTGTGGGTTTATTTCTTACTCGGGTGGGTCGTTGAAGTGATGCTCCATGATGTTGTGCTCTTGGGAGTGCTGGCGGGGGACTGGCACTCTTCTCACTGGATACTTTTCCCTATTGTCTGTACAATTCAGTCACGCTTTGCAATGTCTCTGTGTCACAATTTCCAGAAGAAGCATTGTTGTCGTCATTGTCCCTGTCTTCAGTCAGGTGTCTATGGATAAAAGAGTTTTTAAAGCCAACTGCCTATAAATGTTCTCAAAAAATCCCATTAAGGTCAAACCATTTTAGCCTTTCAACATATGTTATATTCAATTTCTTGAAATGGCCGAAAAATTCGTCAATCTTGTTGACGTTTCTGCATACAAAGTCTCCGACTTTCCAAGGTAGAGGAATGAATTGTTTTTTTTCTTGTCATGGAATAAATGCAACCAGTGCGTGTATTGCCTTGGTATTTCTGCAAAAAATATCTTGTCGGTGATGTGGCATGGAAGGAAAGAAGGATTTTCCTTAGAGACAAATACCATGAGTACAATGTTATAATGGGATATCTCCTCAAGCATTTAGCTCATTAATTAAAATGTTGACGGTTCCTGCATGGTCAGTTGTTACCATGAAAGGTTTCTAATTGCATACTAAGAAAGTACATAGGTCATAGGTATGGGAAAAAGAAGCTTCAAAATAGGGTTACAAGGTACAACCGTTGGAGGTGAGGGCGCGAGGGTCAAATTGTATGTCTCAGAAGTTTTTGAGTGAAATACGTGTAACACCGAAGAGGGTATGGTAGGATAGTCCAGAGGGAAATTTGTATATCACTAGTAAGAGCATAACTAATGTATATCAGGAAGGACAAGAAGTTAGTGGAGATGGAAGGTAGCAAAAGATACTTTGAAACATTTGTGAGCCGTGGTAGAGTGAATCTTGCGAGTTCGAGGAGTCCACGGTGGAATTGTAGATGACGAAAGTTTTGAGTGCATGATGTATAGCATGGAACAAGAAGCAACAGAGTTGGAAAGCGTCAATGCGACAACCGCGGCCATAAAATTGGCTAAGTATGGAAAGGAACAATGGTTGGTTGGATTCGTCATGTGAGGATATAGATGGATATGAAGATATGTCATCCCACCAATGCTGGAACCCGCGATCATAGAAAAGCGACTAAGTATATAACCACAAAGCGATAATACATGGGAAGAAGAAAACGGAAAAAGGACTAAGGAATCTGCGGTGGAATTGTAAATCATAGAAATTTTGAGTGCAATATGTATATCACGGAACAAGAAGCAGCAGAATTCGAAAGTGTCAACCCAACAAGCGCGGCCATAAAATTGGCTAAGTATGGAAACGAACAACGGTCGGTCGGATTCGTCATGTGAGAATATAGATGGAGATGAAGATATGTCATCCCGCCAATGATGGAACCTGCCATTATAGAAAAGAGACTAAGAATATAACCACAAAGCGATAATACATGGGAAGAAGAAAAGGGAAAAAGGACATAAGGAGTCCACGGTGGAATTGTAAATCAAGGAAATTTTGAGTGCAATATGTATATCACGAAACAAGAAGTAGTAGAGGTTGAAGGCACCAACCTGAAACAGTGACTAAGAATTAGAGATTTCACGAACCTGTCAACACAACGATCCAAAATAGGCTAACAAGGTCTCCCTAGAAGACGTGAGGTCCCGACGGTCAAATTTTATCGTTCGGAACATTTCAATGCATAATTTGTAACATGGAAGAGGGGACGATGTCAGAACCCGGTAGTCAATTTGTATATTGCGGAGGGGCAGATGTGAACTGTTTCGTATCAGTGTGTGCAATTGTCACTAGTAAGAGCATAACCAATGTATATTAGGAAGGACAAGAAGCTAGTGGGGATTGAAGGCAGTGATAGATATTTTGAAACATTTGTGAACTGTGGTAGCGTGAAGCTTGCGATTTCGAGGAGTTGTGATGGAATTTTAGATCACGAAAGTTTTGAGTGCAAGATGTACATCACAGAACAAGAAGGAACAAAGTTCGAAACCATTAACCCAACAACCACGGCCATATAATTGGCTATCTATGGAAAGCAACAGTAATCGGTCGGATTCGTCATGTGATTATATATATGGAGATAAAGATATATCATCCCGCCAACGTTGGAACCCACGATCATAGAAAGGTGACTAGGTATATAACCAGAAAGCCATAATCCATGAGAAGAAGAAAAGGGAAAAGGGACTAAGGAGTCCACGGTGGAATTGTAGATTACGAAAATTTTGAGTACAAGATGTGAACCTGATAGTCAATTTTTATATTGCGGAGGGCCAGATGCCAACTGTTTCGAACCATTGTGTTGAGTTCTCACTATTAAGAGCACAACCAATGTATATTAGGAATGACAGGAAGTTAGTGGGGATGGAAGGCAATGACAGATACTTTGAAACATTTCTGAACCATGGTAGAATGAAGCTTGGGAGTTAGAGGAATCCATGGTGGAATTGTAGATGATGGAAGTTTTGAGTTCAAGATGTATATCACGAAACAAGAAGCAACAGAGTTCGAAAGTGCCAACCCGACAAGAGTGGCCATAAAATTGGCGAAGTATAGAAAGGAACAATGGTCAATCGGATTCGTCATGTCAGGATATAGATGGAAATGAAGATATGTCATTCTGGCAACATTGGTACCCGTGATCATAGAAAGGAGACTAAGTATAAAACCAAGAGGCAATAACACACGGGAAGAAGAAAAGGGAAAAAGGGCTAAGTGCATGGTGGAATTGTAGAGAACAGAAATTTCAAGTGCAAGATGTATATTACAGAAGAAGAACCAGAAGAATTCGAAAAAGCCAACCCAAAAATGTATCCAAGAATTGGACATTTCATGAACCCGGCAACAGGAGGATCCAAAACAGACTGAAAAGGTCTCTCCAGAAGACGCAAGGCCTCGACGTTCAAATTGTATCAATCAGAACACTTGAATGCATAATCTGTGACACGAAAGAGAGAACGATGTTGGAATTTGGTAGTCAATTTATATATTGCGGAGGGTGTGATGCCAACTATTTTGTACCAGTGTGTCCAATTGTCACTAGTAAGAGCTAATTTAGTATTGAAAATAAGTGCAATGTTGAGCTAGCCAGCCCGCAGGTCCACTTGTCAATTTGTATATCGTGGAATTCTAGGTGCTATTTGTAGGGCACGAAACAATGGAGGGCCAATTTTGAGCCCACCCACCCAAGAACTCACAATCCAAAAAGTGGCTACGTATGGAATGTTGAGTCCGTACATTCTCTATAAAATATCATGTCCATACTCTATAGTCCCATAATACATGGGAAGAAAAAAAGGGAAAAGGGACAAAGGAGTCTACGATGGAATTGTAGATCACGAAAATTTTGAGTGGAAAATGTATATCACAGAACAAGAAGCAACAGAGTTCAAAAGCGCCAACCCGATAACCGCGGGCATAAAATTAACTAAGTATGAAAAGGAACAACGGTCGGTCGGATCTGTATGGAATGCAGAATTCTAGGAATTCCGCATTCAATTTGTATATCGTGGAATTATGGGTGCTATTTGCAGGGCATAGAACAATGGAGGACAATTTTGAGTCCACCTACCCGAGAACCCGTGATCCAAAAAGTGGTACATATGGAATGCAGACTCCGTATATGCTCTATAAAATCTCATGTCCATACTTTATAGTCCCGTAATACATGGGAAAAAAATAGGGAAAAAGGACAGAGTGGAATTGTAGATCATAGAAATTTTGAGTGGAAAATGTATATCACTGAACAAGGAGCAGCAGAGTTTGAAAGCGCCAACCCAACAACCGCGAGCATAAAATTGACTAAGAATGAAAAGGAACAGTGGTCGGTCGAATTCCTCATGTGAGGATATAGATGAAGATGAAGATATGTCAACACGCCAACGTTGGAACCCGTGATCATAGAAAGGTGACTAAGTATATAACTAGAAAGAGATAATACACGGGAAGAAGACAACGGAAAAATCACTAAGTATCTCAGAGAATAACATCTATTGTTTGCTTATTAATGCAAATCCTTTCGAACCCCTGCTGAGTTCTCACCAGTAAAGGCATAAATTGTAGATCACGGAATTTCTTTGGGTGCAAGATGTATATGAGGGAACATGGAACATAGGTGTTGGATATCGCAAATCTGGGACCCGATGATTACATAATTGGATAAGTATAGAAAGGGACCACGGTCGATCGGTCTCATGGTGTGAATATATAGATAAAGGTTGTCAATTTTCGAATCCATGAGGCTGTGATCATATAGTTGGAACTAATTATAGAACCAGAAAGGGATAATAAAGGTGGGGGGAAAGAGAATTAAGATTTCTTATACATTCTTGTGGACAAATTGTATATTGAGGAACTCTGGGCACTCTTTGCAACTCGCCAAAAATTCGAAACACAATTTTAAGGCCGTCAATCCGGTAACCCATAATGGAAAAAGTGTGCAAGTATGGAACACAAAAACGTTGGCCAGGACTTGCTTTTGCTAAGCAAGATCTTCTTTGCATGTTTCTGGACAAGTTCTCTAGGGATGGTTGGTTGTCCAAACTTTTTCTTATTAATGACAATTTTTTTACGCTTCTTTCATGATGTTGTTTTAGTATTAAACCTTTGGTGTTGCATAAATGGAAAGAAGTATGGGGATGGGAAGAACATGAAACATTGACTACGACTTGGAGTTTTCGTCAACCCGCCAATGCGAGGATCCAAAATACAATCACAAGGTTTCTCTAGATCACGCAAGGCCCTGACGACCAAATTGTATAGTTCAGAACATTTCAATGCATAATGTGTAACACGGAAGAGGGGACGATGTCGGAGTCCGGTTATCAATTTGTATATAGCAGAGCAGCGGATGCCAATTCTTTCGTACCAGTGTGTTTTGTTGTCACTAGTAAGAGCATAGTTAATGTATATCAGGAAGGACACAAAGTTGGTGGGGATGGAAGGCAACAACAGATACTTTGAATGAAGTTAATGTATATGAGGAACCCGCGGTGGAATTGTAGATCACAGATTTTTTGAATTCAATATTTGTATAATGGAACAATAAACAGCCATTTCATAAGCGCCAATCCGGCAATGGCAGACATAAAATTGGCTAAGTATGGAAAGGAACAACGGTCAGTCGGATTCATCATGTGAGGATATAGATGAAGATGAATACATGTCAGCCCGCCAGCCCTAGAATCAGATATCATAGAAAGGAGACTAAGTATATATCAACAAACCGATAACAGGTGGGAAGAAGAAAATGCGAGTTCGTATGCGCCAACCCGGCAACCGCGGCCATACAATTGAATAAGTATGCAAAGGAACAAAGTCCGGTCGGATTCATCATGTGAAGATAGAGATGGAGATAAAGATATGTCAGCCCGCGAACCCTGCAACTGTCGATCATAGAAAGACGATTAGTTATAAAACCAAAAAGTGATAATGGACAGGAAAACGAAAAGGGGAAGAGGAATAATTATCTGACAGTAAAAAAACCTTTTTTTTTCGTTTATTAATGGCAATCTTTTCGAACCCCTGGTGGGTTCTTACTAGTAAAAGCATAAACTGCAGATCACTGAAGTTATTTGGCTACAAGATGTATATGACGGAATAGGGGACATAGGTGCTGGAAATCTCCAACCTAGGGCCTGGTGGCCAAATAATTGGCTAAGTATTGGCCAAGAGAAAGGTTTGATATCTATTTTAATAGTATTCATACTAATATGTATTATTGGAGAATTTTTTTATGTTTATTTGAATAGTATCCATACCAATATATATCAATGGATTGTTTCTGTTTCAAATGAAAATGATTTCCCAACTTCTAGGATGCTCTTTGGTTCACAAATTTCGTTGAAACCATGAAAGTTTTGACTGCAAGATGTATATAACGCAACAAGAAACATGAATTTGCATTGTGGTTTCAACGATATAAACTCTTTATCATCTATTCATCTTGTATTCCTTGCAATGAAATGAGAAAACGTTGACTCTTCATAAACATTAATATCTAAATTAAATTAAATGTAATGAAAATTTGGTGTGATTTAAGTAATTAAGGTAGCTTTAGTCATTCCTTTATTAATGCGAAGCTTTTCGAACCCCTAGTGAGTTATCACTAGTTAAAGAATAAATTGCAAATCATGGAAGCTCTTTGGTTGCAAGATGTATATGATAGAATAGGGAACATAGTTCTTGAATACCGCAAACCCGGGACCCGGTGGCCAAATAATTGGCTAAGTTTTGCCCAAGAGGAAGTTTTTATATTTATTCCAACAGAAGAAGCTGTAATATATGCAAGATATTGAACAGGAACATCGCATCAACACTTGAGTTGCCTTGTTGTAATTTATTAATTCATTCTATTTACGGGACCCGCAAAATGAACCAGGACGGGTCCTCCAATTTCTTTCTTTAAGTATAGGGTCTGCGCCACATAAGTATGGCCTATGACAAATTATTCTTCAATGTAAAATGTAAGCAACGAACAAAGTAGCCTTTTATTTAAATTGAAGTAATGATGAGCAGAAAGAAAAGCTTATTGTCCATGTTTAACGACACATAGGGAAAAAAGGTGCAAAATAAAATGAAAAGAAATACCAGAGATTGGAAAACACTTTAAAATAAAAAAAAACACAATGAATCTATATTCAAATAATATGGGTTACAAAATACAGCTGAGATTATTTGCCACAATGATTGTGATTTGGCCTGCCACCGACAAGAAAAAATATGTACATTGAAAATATTCATAAAAAACGAGTTGAATATCAATTTCCGGTCTTGGATTTAATTGTTGATGCCAACTAGATTTATCCCAGTTTTTTGAATAGCTTGTCTCTTCCAGATATGGTCTTCTTGCAATAGTTGGTCATTCAACATTCCATTGTTTGTCAAGTATTAATTTCCCTTTGTTGTCGAAAACTTAGGGTTTAAGGTGCTTTCCTTGCAATGTTCCTGACCATTGACATCTGAGAAAACTTAGAAATGTGATCCAGGCCAAATTCAAAGTCGACGAAGTCGTTTTATGTGACATTAGCTATGGGACGGGAAAAAAATCAAGTATGTTCTAACTGTTATTCTGTTAAGCCCTAATATTGGCTCATTACCCCTTAATTGGGGCATATTAGATTAGTAATGTTATTTTATAATCAGTATTATTAGATTACAATGTTATTTTATTTATGTCTTGCCTTAGGCCATTAGTTGTAATTTAGATTAGTAATGTTATTTTATTTATGCTCTGATTTAGGCCAATAGTTGTAATTATACCCTAGTCTCCTATATATACCAAGAGACATTTCATTTTGAATCCATTCCTACTTGGAACATTTATGGGGTAAAGGAGGTTTCCAGGAGGCTTCTTATTATCTGAAATTATCTCTTTCTGCGCTATACTTATTTTGAGGTTTTTCATGCTATATTGATATTTGGTTCCAACATATGGTATCGTAGCTCAAGGTC
Source organism: Picea sitchensis (assembly GCA_010110895.2). NCBI lineage: Eukaryota > Viridiplantae > Streptophyta > Pinopsida > Pinales > Pinaceae > Picea > Picea sitchensis. The sequence goes on from SNQJ01S0015522.1 coordinate 209,165, forward strand.
TTGGGGTTTTCAATACACATCCGAGAGCACCACTAATCTTCTATAACGTTTTTCAATGTTTCGGTATAGAACTGTTTGGAGGATATTTAGAAGACATGTTATCAAGGCACGCTAGTTCAAAATTCATCTCCGAGGGCATTATACTTTCATACAACCCGCAATATAGGGTTCTTTAATCATCCTGAAATGAGTCATCAAGGAATTTTCGCTATAAAAAAATTCTGTAATCAAAGCTTCAGACCCTGAACTCGGAGGCCATTTACAGAAATTAGTAATATATTATGGTAAAAATTTCAGCTTCTGGGTCATCTGAAATTTGGAGATACACCCTGCAAGATAGGTATCCGACTAGTCCTATTGACTAGTCTCAAGAAGTTGCGTTCTAAGTAAAAAAATCATAACTTCTTCCTAGAGTATCCAAATTGAGTGGGACTGGTTGCATTGGATCGTGGATAATTGTAGTATTTTGGGTGAGTTTCAGAATCTGATATCAATTATTTTGTGCGGAGTATGCTATACAAGTGAGACTCGAAAGGACAAACATTGACAAGTTGTGGGAGTTACTATAAATTCCACTTGGCACATCCAATTTTGATCAGACTCCGTGGCATTGCGTGAGGAAGAAATACAACTACATAAAAATAAATTTCATACCTCAGAAGGGCTTCTAAACGGGAGATACTACAGAAGAAATATTATCTAGCAGAACCACCTCAAAAATCAAGGTCTAAAAGTGACACTTGGCCAACATGCCACCCAAAAGGAACTTCTACACCAACCACCTTAAAATCCTACACGGATTCTTGATGAAGGTGAAGAATGTGTAGGGACATAAATGATTTACAAAAGAAGATAGTTACAAAGATGAAATACAAGATGATGGAAGGTTTAAAGGGGAAAATCATGGAAGTATTGAAAAAATTTCATAAATGAGAAGACACCTAAAAGTGAAAAATGCATCCCGTGAAATTCATGATGGGACACAAGGAAGGTGAATCACATGGAGAAACTCAACTTTGGTTTGAAGACCAACCACGTTCCTAAGATTGGACATGAGGAAGTTTGATGGCAAGGACCCAATCACATGGATACTTCCGATGGAGCAATTCTTGATCTCCATAATGTGCCACATACACAAAGGTACTAATTGTTTTATATTTAGAACCAATCAATTTGTTTGGTATCATGGCTTTGTTATCTAAATCACTGCCACTTGGACAATGTTCACCTAAGAAACAGATAGCACACCCATGAGGATACAAGGAGCACACCTTCTTTAGCCAATTGATAAATCTCAAGCAAAAGGGTCTCGCCATCGAGCACATTGAGAACTTCCAAAGATTGTCATAAAGGTAACTCCATATTCCGTGATGAGCACTTGATTGATGTATTCATAGGAACCCAGTGATAATATTCAACATGAGGTTCATTTTTGGGAACCCAAAATCATTGAGAATGCATTTAAGGCAAGAAATGTTGAAAGTAAAAATACGGCTATGGCTACTAGGATAGGACCGATCTCATCTATAGAGAGAACAATTCTCCTCCTAAAACACTCAACCCACAAGGTTGACACTCAACAATTGAGGAAATAAAAGCAAAAGGTTTATTCTTTGATTGTGACAAGTACAAGAAGGGACATAAGTGTGGTGAGAAGAAATTATTCTACATAGATTGTGAAGAGGAAGAAGAACAAGAACAAGAACCATCTCAAGATGAAAACGAGAAGCAATATCATCCGAAGAGTTGACTCTCATGATATCGCGGTAATGCATTAGCTAGAATTAGCACCTCAAACCCTCAAGATCTAAGGATACATAAAAAGAAAAGGTAATAGTCCTAATTACTATGGCGCATTCATAATTTCATCTTCACCATTGTAAATTAGCTAAAGATCTCAATTACTTCGTTTGCATCCAGACTGAGTTTCAAGTAATGATTGCAGATGGAGGAACTATCGTTCTTCAAGAAATGCACAAGACTAATCTACTATGGGGAATATGTAATGAATAGTCCAATGATTGCTATACCCATGGGTGGTGGAGATGTTGTAATAGAATCCAATGGTTACAATCATTAGGAACGTTGGCTTTTAATTTTCAAGAACTTTTCAGAAATTTTCATTGGAAGGAAAAAAATGTGAGTTGAGGCATCGCTGTGAGTCTCGTAAGGTGATAAGCTCTAACGTTGACAAAATTATTGAAAAAAGGTACTGGCTACATTATTGCACAACTATGCTCACTAGATGTTCAAACATCTAAGACATCTATTCCTCAAGATCTCCAAAGGATCATTGATAAGCATCAAATTATTTGAAGACATTTCCAGTTGTCTCCCACCCACTCAAATCATGATCATGAAATTCACCCCACTGAGTGTTCCTCCTAACATCGCCATACAGATAATTCTATGCTGTATATGAAATTGAGTGCATGGTTGAAGAAATGGGCATAGAGGCTAGCATTATTAGACCTAGCCAAAGTTCTTACTCAGACCCTGTGGTGTTATGGTATTCAAGAAAGATAACCATGGCATATGTGTCTGCATTATAGAGAGCTCAACAAGATCACTATTAAAGATAAGTTTCCCATTCCTCGATTGATGAATTGTTAGATAAACTACATGGAGCAATCTATTTCACAAAAATTGGATCTCCGCTCAGAAACATCGATCGTAATGAAGGGAAGAAGATATCCCAAAATAGTATTCAACTCATGAAGGCCATTATGAATTTATGGTCATGCCTTTTATCTTACAAATGCATCTTCCACATTCCAAGGTTGATGAATTATACTAAGCCCTTCCTTCTCGGAAAATTATAGGTTAGTATTTTTGATGATATACTAATCTATATCAAATCTTTGGAGGATCATGTGCAACATGTGGACAAGGTGTTACAACTACTAAAGGAGCAAACAACTATATGCTAAACCATCCAAATGTTTCTTTGGAGAAAAGAAGGTAGAGTATCGGTTCATATCGTATCTCATGAAGGTGTCAAGGTAGACCCTAACAAGATTAAGGCCATGATGGACCTGGACGCATTCTTTAAAATTAAAAAATCTTAGAGGATTTTTGGGTTTGACAGTTACCACCGCAAGTTTGTTCGAAACTACGGAAGAATAGCAAAGACTTTAACAACACTAACTAAGAAGGATTCATGCCATGGACCTTGCTGTGCAACTAAAGCTTTTGAACAACGCAAAGAGGTGATGTACAACTCTTGTCTGTCCACTCCAGACACTTCAAAACCTTTATTATGGAATGATGCCTCGGGAAATGGAATTTTTTGTTGTCCTAATGCAAGAAGGGAAGGCCCCTGGCTTTTGAAAGTCTAATTTCACTCAAGGGAAGGGACTTACACAAACCCATTTATGAGAAGAAATGATGGAAATACTACATGTGACAGAAAATACGCCCTTTACCATAGGTAGGCACTTCCGTCAAAACAGATCATGATAAATTGCAAATACTTTGAACAAAGACTATCTCTAAGAACAACAAAATGGCACCAAGATATTGGGCCATGATTCTCAAATCGCCTAAAAAATGGAAGAAAATGTTGTGGTAGATGCACCCCCAAGAAAGGATGAAGATGTTGAGGCCTTCCTTTCTTTAAAGTTATCTCGGACCATCCAAACCATTGGATAATAGAAGCAAGGGATGAATTTAAAATGACTAAAAAGTGTGGACTCTCATTCAAATAAGGTTGCAGCAGATTCAAAGGCATAAGAAACATTTACACGGGAAAATGATTCACTATGGTACAAAAGATCGCTTTTATATTTATGCAAGAACTCCTAACTCAAACAAAAGGTACTATTGGAAATTGGCACAACTCAAGAGGAGGGACTCGTGATTTTGGAAAACCTACCATAGAGTCATGAAGATTTTGGATGCATTCATAAAACTAATGTTCAAAGGTTTGTGGTAGAATGTGTGGTTTGCCAACAAAATAAGGTGGAAACAATTAAGACCCCGTGTCTTTATAACCATTATCCATCCTAAGTCAAGGCTGAGGAGGTTTCCATGGATTTCATCATGGTTACCAAAGTCCAAGGAAAGAGTGTCATCATGGTGATTGGGTTGATAGATCGACCAAGTATGCAATACACTTTTTGTGCACTTTCTCATCCCTTCAAATCTAGTAGCTTCCACCGTGATCATGGAGACAAATTAAAAGTTAATGGCGTACCAAAGATTATTGGGGTGACGTAGATCCCATTCAATCGACATTTTGGAGCAGTAATTATTTTCTTGTTTGGGGTACTCAATTGGTCATAGCTCATCCTATCATCTCAATCTGATGGAAAATCGAGATAGTGAACAAATACTTCAAGTCTACCTTCGTTGTTTGGTCTCTAATAAACAAACACAATGGTTCAAATGGAGTTACTCCTGGTAGAATGGTGGTATAACACTTTCACACCTTCCAACAAAAATGACACCATTTATGTATAATTTATGGATACCAATCTTCCCTTCCATCATTTCTTCTTAAATAAATAAATATCTGTTCAAGAAGTGGATCACATTGAGAATCAACAAATTCTCCAAATCTTAAAGGACAACCCCGACCATGGCACAAAATCGCATGAAACAACAAAGCGTATCAACAACAGAGTGGAAAGAAGTTTTGAAGTAGGGATTGGGTATTTTAAGACTTACAACCATACAAACAGATGTCCTCAAGCCAAGAAGGATAATAAATTATCACCAAAGTACTATGGCCCTATAAGAAAGTTGCAAAGATTAAAAATTATGTAAGTATTACAATTGGAGTCAGATTCACTTATACACCCAGTTTTCCGTTTCATGCTTAAAGAAGGTTATAGGCGACAAGATCCCAGCTCAAACTATACGAACTTGACGAGGAAGGGAAAAATCATATTGGAGCCCCGTAACCATCACCTGACACAAGAATTCAATGCTGAGGAATAGATCCATTTTCATAGTATCTCATTAAATGAGGAAACTATCGGCTGAATATCCACTTGGGAAGATGATTCATTTATACAAAAGCATCCAGAAGAGGTTACTCAAGCTGCCATGGACAACACTTTTCTCAAGTGAGGGGCATTAAGCCCTTAATATTGACCCACAATTCCCTAATTGGGGCATATTAGATAATGTATGTTTTATTTATGCCTGCTTAAAGCCATTAGTTGTAATTCTAGATTAGCATGTTATTTTATTTATGTCTGCTTTTGTGCTTCATTAGTTGTAATTATACTCCTAGTCTCCTATATATACCAAGGAGACATTTTCATTTTGAATCATTTTGTACTTGAACATTTAAGTGGGGTAAAAGGAGGTTGCCCCCTCGAAGAGGCTTATTATCTGAAATTATCTCTTTTTCAAGGCATTGAGTACTTTTTATGAGGTTTTTCTATGCTATATTGATATTTGGTCCCTAACATATTCTCCCTGTATTCGATCATCTATTTGGTTGAAAATTCTGCTTGAAGATTTGTATGTTGAACTTCTTTGTTTTATTACAGTGAATTGGAAGGAACATGCAATCCAGCTATAAAATGTTAGTCTGTTGAAGTATATGGCTTCTTAGGACAACATAGGTCTGGCAAGTGTATCAAATGTTGCATAATGCATCACCACAGATCTGGCAAGTGTATCAAATGTTGTAGATCACATCAGAATATATCTTTCGCCGTAGCGGTGGAAAATATGGCAGCCAACAGAAAGTTATGGAATGTTCGGAGGTGATGCCAAATATGTGGAGTCTGCAACTACATCCAAAGGAAACTGAAGAAACTTTGACAAAGAACATGGCTTTCTGTCAAGTCAGTTACCACACCTAGAAGTAGCTCAACAAACTTTGAAATATAAACTTTTTTAGTGATAATATGTCGTTTTATCCACCCATACAGTTTATGTTACCCGCCTCTAGTTACATTCACAAATGGAGTAATATTTCGCATCATTTATGAACATCACAGCCCATTTTGCAAGCCACAGTAAGTGTGATGCCCTCGAGGAAGAGAAATTATTGTACGATTTGCAGAAATCGATACACTTGCCAAATTTGTGTTGTTGGAAGAAACTATATACTTCAACGAAGAAGTATTTTTCAAGTGACCTGAAAATCCATTACAACTCCCTGCAAGAAAACAAAAAATTTCAACAAACAAATCTCCAGGCAGCCTTTTCAACAACCAAAGCATCGAATACAGGGAGAACACCAACCAGAAGATACTTGTTCTTTTTTTTTCCTCCTCTCTGAGTTTATGTTGGATAACAAAATTTTTTTTGTATTCAAAGTTCAAGTCACATAAAACCAGTCTCTCTTCTTTCATATGGACCTCAATCGCATCTCTAAGTTATCTTACATGTCCATGACTAGGACCATTAAAACGAAGTCATGCTAAAGCTCGACTCTTTGATGATAGAGAGAAATGGCAACAAGTATTTAAAAGCAACGATGGATGATCTTCCATAGATTTTGTGTTAATTCATTTTAATGACAGATGTTCTCTATATTTTCGCTTATTAATGCCAATCTTTTCGAATATGTATGTTGAATACTGACTAATAGCACGTATTAACATTCCCATATCCGATCAGATTCTCAAACCTGACATCTAAGATATGAACAATCTTAAAGAGGGACATGAATTCAAGGCCTCTGTGGGTGACACGTTCATGCACTATGTCAAAGCCTTTACGAAAACCAAAAGAGCCAATTTTTTTTTGTTTGCAAATTCAAAATGCAGGCAAAAGAAATTACCAGATCCCATAATATTCGCATGTCTATTCATTTTAATGGGAGATGTCCTCGATCTTTCCGCTTATTAAATCTAATCTTTTCAAACCTAGTTGGCCGGTTGTGACTTTTCAAAGCATAATTAATGTCTATTGGGAAGGGCAGAAGGTAGCGGGGATGGACGAGAGAGACAAATTCTTTTTAATTTTCTAAACCCAGAAACGCGTCAACCTGCCAAATTTTGAAAACTCAACTAAGTATAAGATAGGCAAACTCATTGCAGGCAGAGGCACAGTTGTGACTTCGAGGAGTGCGGAGTCGAATTGTAGAGCACGAAAGTTCTAGGTGCAAGATGTATACATCAAACACGAGTTTTCATAGATCAATAGCACCTATCCACGAAGTCACGTCCATAAAACTGGTTAAGTATACAATCGAATGGCGGTCCGTCGAAATGACCACAGAAACATGAGAAACTATAGAACTAAAAACACAGTTTACAAGAGGGAAAAAAAAGGGAGAGAACAACTATATCACTCACATAGAAAAACTTACTCTCATAACTATGAAACCATAGTAAGACACAAACCATGGAAAAAACATCGCCAACTATGAAATATAGTTTGAGGCTGACAAACTCTGCTTCAACACGTAAGAGATGCAATTTACATTTACTACAATTTTTTTTTATGTTATTTTATCTTAATAGTATTTTATGGAGAGTCCACTGCAAAAGAATGTAACAACAGATCCAACTGCAGATGCGCCATCCCAACATTGCAAACCCTAGACAAACAAGAACAAGCAACAAATAACAACCCAGTTAAAAAGCACCAAAAGGCCCAACTGCAGCTGCAGGACTCGAACCCCGCAAAGTCGAATCAAACAACAATAAACAACACACAACAAACAAACAAACAAGCATCAACCAGTCTACCAGGAATGACACAGTTCCAATCGCGGTTGCAGAACCCCAAACGTGAAAACTGCAACAACACAAACAACCAAACAACAACAACAACAACAGACAATTAAGAAATCAGTGGAGATGAAAAAAAAAAGCATGAACCAGTGAACCAACAATGGCGCTAAAGAATATAAATAAATAAAATGAAAGAAAACGTATTGTAACAAGCCTACTAAGTAAATATTCAACATTGCCAAGCCTGTTAGGTAAACATTTAAGTATGTCAGAAATGATCTATAAACATTTAAGAAAAAAAATGCAATGTGGCAGGTCTGTGACATATCCCATAAATTTATTATAATTTATGTAACAATAGTTTGAACAGTAGAGAATGTATTCGAAGGACAAACTTTGGATATGCCAGCGTATCAAACATTGTCATAAATTTACCTAGCAGAAAATGCTAAACCAAACATTCGAACTAATGCTAGCATTAATCCATGTTCGACCAATGCATAAGAAAATATATGATTCAAAAAGACCATATACGATCAAATACTTTGGATATGCCAACATATATAACATTGAGAATAGCGAAGACGGCAACAAGACCTCCATTCCATTGTAATCAAATCATGACAAATATGGTACTTTTTATTATATAAAAATCGATGTTTTGAGTTCCCTGGTTCCAACAATAGATAATGTGAAAATATTTATGGTCAAAGGACAAACTAATATGAAGTCAATCGCTATAGTCCCTCTATGCCTATGGAAGGGACTAATAAAGGAGGGACAAAAAATATATTTACATAAAGATTTATGAAAAATAATATTTAAAAGATATTTACATAACAATTTATGGGAAAAAAATATTGAAAATATAATAATTTCATATCATTATATTATTAATAGGAAGACTTCATTTTAAACAACAAAAAATAGTGATTTCTTGCAAATTTATATCAGTGATTTAGGCAGATAAAGGCATTTCGTAGAACAATTAGACAAGGACGTGCATAGTCATGTTCTAAGGAATTACATAAGGCATTTCGTAGAACAATTAGAGGCAATGACACTTTTCCAAGAATATTTTTCGGGGACATTTACCCGAAATCTGGTGAGAAATTGTTAAATCCGAAAGTTACCACAAGAGTTTTTCAACATGCTGCATTTGGTAGAACAGTTAGATGATGCCCTTCTGCATATAGATGGACAACCCAAAACCCAAAATAAAAAAGTGTTCATAAATATTAAAACCTCCTTAAATTTAAAGTCAAACACCATCTTACACCATTAAAAAACATAAAAACTGTTTTGCATATCATGTTTTTTATTTGACAATTTTAGTATAGTTATAAAATCGAAGCAAAATTATGTTTCTGTGCAGCATTCAATGCTACAGAAGGTGGTATAAGACTCATAACGTTAATCCAAGCTGAGCAGAGGTCGGGAAGAGGATCTTTTTCGTCCAGTATTTGGAAAACAGGGCGAATGCCCAACCTGCTTTCTGGATCTGCATGGGAACACAACAACCCCAATTTTAGCACTCTCTCGATCTCCTCCATATCATAAACGTTCCCCAACTTTGGATCCGCCGCATCGAGCAACATTCCTTTGCTGTACAGCTCCCATACCCACTCCACCAATATCATCTCTTCCGTGTCTTTGGACGGATCTACGGGCTTCCTCCCACACGCCACCTCCAACAGCAGAGCTCCGAAGCTAAACACGTCTGACTTGGGCGTGGCCTTCCCCGTCTGTATCAATTCTGGCGCTATGTACCCAAGCGTTCCCACCGTGATGGTAACATTGAGGTGGCATCACTCAGGCAGGTGATGCCAAAAGAGTCGGTGTTTGAAGGGTTTTGTTGTTTAGATAACTTGAATCTAGGATCTTACAACCTCGCATTAATAATGAATTTCCAAGGGATTTGGGTTCTCTTTCCTAGGCTTCCAATGGAATTCTAGACATAACTCAATTTCAAGGAGCTTAAATGCTTCGGAGACCTACATAGACACATAGCAGAATAAATGGAATTGATTTAGGTGGTTAAACATTTTCACTAAAAGTTGGATTATGAGGGTATCTCGTTTCAGTGTGTCATAGATGCCATAAACATGGGCACATAGCTAGTCATTTCCCTCTGCCTTTTCGACGTTGTGGAGGAGAAGCTAGACCTAAGCATCATTCAAAAAGGGAAACACCACAAACAGATCTAGTTGAAGTATCCCCTGCACAGAAACAAGGGAAATCAACTTCAGATTTGGGGGTTCAAGAGGAGCCAAAGTTAGCAAAAGATCACAAATCTATGAAATTACATCCTACAACATCAAGGTATTAGGAGCCTTCTACAAAGCCAAGTTTGGATGCAATTTCTTTTTTTGGACCATGGGAAAAACAACCTCCCAAGAGTATATCCAACAACCCGCAAGACAAATATACCAATAACTTGTGACTCAGCAGGGGTCGAGACGTCCCGAGGCCCACCGAAGTGAACCTCTATCCCATGGGTTGTCTACCCTTCCAGCCTTGTCACAACGGGCCAATATGAGCATCCCTACCCCCCACCGGTTTTGAACCTGTGACCTCCCCGAAGATAACACATGTTCTTAACCATTGGAAATTGTTCCCAGAGTGATCAAGCCACCATCAAAGGTATCGCCCCTCATTTGGTATGCTTCCCTCCCCCTCCTTCTATAAATGTTTTAGTGAATTATTTAGCTCTACTGGGCAAATACTGGATTGATTCACTTAAAAAAAATCATTTCTCTCCTGAGAATTCAATCAACACAAATTTCATCCTTCTTGGCCCCCCAATTGCACATTGTACTTCTCCTTGACTACAAGCTACCCTTCCCTTCCCCAAATCGTCCCATGCAGACCCAAAATCATCAGTAGACATGAAAGAAGGAGTGGTGTATCAATTGCAAAATCGGTTGATTCCTAGCTAGAGTCGAGTGGATGGATTGGGAAAAAATACCTGACCAACTCAAGGGGGTAAGAGTAGGGTACAAAATTCCCATTTACACAAGGCCTAGAATAGGGTGTTGGTGGATATGGAAGCTGGAAAACAACTCTCAATTTTTTGGCCACTTAGAGCATAGAACGCCCCGAAGGGGATATCTAAATGAAATTCCTCTCCTACAATTGCAGGGGAGTGGTAGGACCCCATAAAAAAGATGTCCTTCGTAGGTTCGTGGAGTTGAACCATCCTGATATCATCTTCCTTCAAGAAACAATGGGGGAGGAAGCAGTTGTTACACCATAGCTGGAAGCCATTTTCAAAAACTTGAAGTTCTTTGGGTCAGATGCTAGAGGATGATCTGGGGGTTTGGTGATTGGGTGGAACCCCAAAAAAATCAAACTCATAAACTCTTGGGGTATTGAATCTGGGTTGGGCATAATTTTTTTCTCAAAAGACTTGGGTATGGGGTTATCATCCTTAAATATTTATGGTCCTTACCAGGACCAGATCCCCTTCTAGGAAGCCCTAGCACAAAAATATTTCATGAGTTCTGAAAGGTTGATTATGGGTGGTGACTTAAATATTTCTTTGGGGACTACTGAGATCTGGGATCCCAAGGCTCGACTCACTAACAAATTTTTTCTCTCTTATTGAGAAGGAAAATTTTATTAGATATCCTCCCAACCAAGATTATCCCGACTTGGAGAAATAATAGAGTAGGAGAAGAGAGGGTGGAGAAAATACTTGACAGTTTCTTGATTAAGAAAATTTGACGAAGACTGGGATCTGGATAAGGCAATGGGTGGGGGCTGGAGGATAATCGGACCACTCTCCCATTTTCATAGAAATATTGGTAGGAATGAGGAAACCAACTATCCCTTTCAAGTTTAATTCAGAATGGTTAAAGGAGGAAAGATTCATCTCGTTGGTCAAAGATTATTGGATACCCTATGATGCCTCCCGGGGACTTCGAGAAGGAGTACAGTTTGCAACCAATTTGAAATGAGTCAAGAGAGATACTATCGAGTGGGCTCATGCAAAGAGACAATAGGAAGCCCAAGATCTCGTGGATATCGAAGATTCTCTTCAGTTGATTTATGACTTAGAGGGAGGAGAATATGAATTGGGGAATACAAAGGAAGCACTGCAAAATTTGGAAAAACACAGGAGCAAGATTCTAGAATATAGAGAGGCCGCATGGCACCTTAAAATTAGGGAGGTATGGCTGTAGAATGGAGATGAGAATACAATTTTTTCCAGGCGTATGCTAAGGGTAGAAAATGGCCAATACTATTTGGAGGCTAAAAAATGTTGAAGGAAGACATGTTTCTTCTTTTGAAGGGATGGAATGACTTGGTAAGGAACATTTTCAAAGCCTCTTCAAAACAGAAGCAAGGGTTTCAATGGAAGACATAGTAACAATTTCCCTTTATTTTTCTATATTTGTTGAAGAAGACGAAAATATAGCGTTGATGGAAGAGATTTCAGAAGAAGAATTGAAGGAGATTTTTCATAGTTTCCGGAAGGATAAGAGCCCTGGTCCGGATGGTTGGATAGTTGAATTCTTTCAATGGATTTATGAAATGATTGGGACATACATCCTAAGAGAAGTTGAAGAAACTCATAATGAAGATAATTTGCACGTCCCTTTCAATGCCACCTTCATAACCCTTATCCCCAAATCAAATGACCCATCTTTCGTGGATGACTTTCTCCCAAATTTACTATGAAATTGTATATACAAAGTGGTGTCAAAAGGTATAGAAAGAAGGATAAAATCTATTCACTCAGAAAATAAATCCAAAGAACAATTTGTATTTTTGGAAGGGAGACAAATTCATGGTTGCACAAGAATTCATGCATAGTGTGAATTCAAGGAGATCTAAAGGGGAAATCATAAAAATTAACCTGTCAAAATCCTATGACCGAGTTAGTTGGCTCTATATTAGATTTCTTCTAACCCATCTGGGATTTGAGGTAGATTTTATCAATTGGGTTATGTGTTTCTTAACATCGGTATCCTTTGCAGTTTTGATCAATGGGGAAACATCCTCTTTTTTCCATGATGAGGCAAGGATTCCCCTTCTCCTCGCTTCTCTTCTTACTGGTGGAAGAAGGATTGAGTCAAGCCATTGAAGAGGAAAAATCTCATGGGGAGTTTCAAGGTATTTTTATATCTCAAAATCTAAAAGTAACTCATCTCCTTTTTGTCGATGATGCCTTGATTTTCTGCAACAAACTAAGAAATGATGCATAAAATCTGAATAATATTCTGGGATTATTCCAAAGAGCCATAGGAATGAAAATAAATGAGAGGAAATCCACACTATTATTTCATAATATGGAAGTGGAGGAACCTCTAGAATACCAAATTTTTTCCCCTTTGACACAAAGAACCTAGATGAGGGCTTAAAATATTTGGGATTTCAGTTAAAACCAAATAATTATAGGAAAGAAGATTGGATGTGGCTTTTGAAAAAACTGGAAAAACGATTGAAAGTATGGAGCCTCGGATGGATTTCAAGAGAAAGAAGGATGGTGTTGGTGAAATCTATATTAGAAGCTATTTTTGTTTATTGGATGTCTCTAGCCTGGATACCCAAAGGGATTCTGGAAAAAATAAGGAGGATTTGTTTCAAATTCTTATAGGAAGGATCAAAGGACCAATATGTTTTTCCATGGGTGAATTGGGTAGAATTGGCAGCCCCAAAAATTCTTGGAGGATTGGGATTAAAGAACATTTTTCTCTTCTCCAAAGCGCTAGCGGCCAAGTCTTGTTGGAGACTAATCACAAAAGACAATTTTTGAACCAAGGTGGTCAGCCAAAAGTACATCCATTCAGAATAGATCAAAGAATGGATTAGAAGTTCGACAAAGGAAAGGGAAAATTGCACCATTATGTGGAAATCTCTCTTAAAATCATTTACTGTCGTTGGGGAAGGATTATCATGGAAAGTAGGAAGAGAATTTACAAGGTCAAAGTTGGACCAGACCCTTGGCCTAGGAGTGGGAACAACCATATTTTGTCATAGGAGTTGGTTTGACATCTAAACAAAAACGATATCATTTATATCTATCAAATGTTGACCCAGGTCGTACCACTATTTGGTCCCAAGAATGGAAAGAAACTGCTCAAATTGGTTTAGGGGGATATTTTTTAGAAGCATGGTAAAACTATACAAGGGATTTAAAGAAAGCACATACAAAAATAATAGAAAGGGATGATGACTTGGTTTGGAAATTCGCACCCCATGGGGTTTACATCCAAAAACTAGGATACTCACAACTGATCATAGATCTTCAAAAAAGAGATCATGCCTGGTGGTGGAAGGGTCTATGGAAGCTTAAATGTCCTCTAAAGGATCGAATATTCATGTGGCGTGTGATCAAGAACAAAATTCCCACATGGGACAAAATGAAACGATGAAAAGTGGAAGGTCCAGGATGGTATGCATTATGCAAGAAAGATGAGGAATATTGAGCACATCTATTCATTTCATGTCCTTTTGTTAAGCAATTTTGGGAGGAGAGCTCTTGTGCCTTGGGAAAAAACTGCAAGTGGAAGGGTTTGTCGGTAGAAGAGGCATGGAAGGAATGGCTCACACAACTCAAAAACAAGATTCTAAAGGTTGTTCCTCTCATTCTAATATGGGGTGTTTGGTTAGCCATAAATTCTGCAGTTTTTAAAGAAAAGCTTATATTGCCAGATCTCATAGCTTTGCAGGGACTTAGAATACTTTCTCTCTTTCCCTAGGAAAAAGACAGTAGCACAGACCAAATCATTCAATAAGAACAAATTGATTACAACAAACCATGGTATTTTTTCGATGGAGCCTCTCAAAACAACAATACAGATTGTGGTGGGGAAGAATTTTTATTCCTGTTAAAATCTCATTTTTTTAGAATAAAAATGGGGCTAGGAACTGGATCAAATAACAACTCAGAACTCATGGCTCTTAAATTGCTCCTATTGTTTGCAAAGAAAAATATGTTTCTTCTGTTCGATTTATTGGTGACTCTATGTTGGTTATATGTTGGATCAGTGTTAAGGTCCTAACCCGCACATAGGTAGATCAATGTATTCGGATGTAATAAA
>SNQJ01S0015523.1:0-17329 GCA_010110895.2 Picea sitchensis
TCATCACCTTCAATGTAATTCAACAATGTAAGTAAATGTCTTTAACCACCCCCTTCAATGTATGTGGACTCCTTCAACACCCAACGTAGTACACTCTTTCAATCCACATAAAGATTAGTCAACATCATCATTAGTGGACACCTCTTTCATAGTGAATATAGTCAACTTAATGATGAGTTAACATAGTTAATAGTGAACAAAATCACCCATCATCAAAACTAGCATAATTAACGTAAATCAACTACTACAACAGTTAACATGTTCCACATTATGCTTATGGTGAACATGGTCAAATGCATTAACATAGTCAAGATATTTACTATAACCAACTCCTTCAACAATTAACATAGTTGAAGTAAGTCAATACCTTCAACAATCAACATAAGTTAATACCTTCAACATAACTTAGAATTAGTTAAATCATAAAATATTCAATATGGTAAACATAATTAATAGTTCATGTCCATCTTTGTTAACATAATAAGTATAATTAGGTGTCACAGGAGTGGGTGGGAGTATTTTTTATTCCATGGGGAACGAGATAGATCATTATGCCTGAGGTCATGGGTAGGGGTCCAACAATCTAGTAGAGGCTTATTTTTTTGGGTGCGGACTACACTTAGCCAAAATGTGAGGAATTAAAACCCTGTTGGTTTTCTAAGATTCTATGCTCATCATCCGAGCTATAAAATTCAACTTAAAGCTAAGGGTGATCTAGATGGATTTCGATGGCCTCCCACCTATTCCAACTGGTTCATTTTGGCAGTTTTCTAGTTTGGTAGTTTTTTCCTAGTTTTTGGGTCCCCGACTTCCGGGGCTATTTCGAGGCCATAAGAAGCATTTTTAGGGATCTCCATAGTTTTACTATAGACGAAGTCAAATTCTGATGACAACATGTGTATTCCTTGGATAGACCTTTCCAATGGGTTATCGTGTGCCTAAAACAGAGATCGTATGAAAAAGTTACGACCCTGCGAAGTTGATGTACTAACTTACCCTAATAAGGCCCACATGACTTTTGGCGCTTCATCTCCTAGGGTTAGGTTTCTGGATGTCTATGATTTTGGCATTCATGTTTATTGTAAAAAGGCCTTTAGAGTCTCATTTTACTCATCTTCTTGCGAATGAGCACAGACGTCACATCTCTTCTCAAAGATAAGCCACCGCCATTCCAGAAAGCTTGTTTTCCACTGCATTTTATAGTTTCAGCTTATTTCCTTGTTGACTAGAAACCAATTTTACTGTATCTTTTTTTTTCGTATTAAGCATCTTTTGACAATAATCTGTATTCATTTCGTTATGCTCATAAAATTCGGATCAGTGGTATCAGAGCATTATTCTCCTTATCATTCTTAATGCATGTCCCCAATGAGGTCATGGTAAAAAGAATTGGGTCTCAATCTTGTTTCTCTTGAGGAAACAATCTCTCGCACGCCCAAGTGACCTCTCATGGTGGGAGAAAAGAAATATGATGGGACATGATATCCTTTCAAAATGTTTCTTAAGGAATCCCTCATGCAATAGAGGAACGTGATTATGGATAGTTTTGTGCAAATCCTTTGGTGGCTACCAACATGTGACGCATCTTCCTCAAGCGGAGGCGTCACCCCCTTCAAGGTACAAATCAACTTTGAAATTTTTATATTTGAATGTTAGATAGACATAGATGTTGTAGACAAATGGTTGAATCTACTAGAAGGGTATTTTTTTGTCCATAACTTTTCGAATAAAGAAAATATTACTTGTGTGCTCCTCAAAGTCGTTCCCCGTGTCAAAGATTGGTGGGAAAATTTCAATGAGAAAAAGGAAACAAAGGAACCCTCATTATTTATAGTCGTGGTCACTTGGGATTCCTTCAGGGATTTTATTAAGGAACAATAATACCCTATCAGAAGTTATGATGACTTGTATACAAAATGGACCATACTGCAGTAGGAAATAGACCAAGCAGTGCCAGAGTTCACAAATACCTTCCATACCTTGTGCACCAAGCTAGGTATCAAAGATTCTGAGAAACATATGGTGCTCAAGCATCATGGTGGTATGCATAGATACATCTAGGATGAAATGGAGTTTCTTGACATCTTGTCCTTGGGTGTGGCATATCGATATGTTGTCAAAATCGAACATAAACTTAAACAAAAGACACGGCAATTTGGGCCTGGGAACCCCTCACAACATGATCCAAAATGAACTTTTAAAGACTTGGTTATGTGAAATTTATGATTGTTTCTTATCCGTTTAAGTGAGTAAGGTTTATGATGCATCTTAGTGTTGAATCCCAATTGTTTAACCACTTCCTCTTAAATCAAGTTAGATTGAGATCCACTATCTATCAATGTATCAATATTGGTATGTTTCATTATCACCCTTGTTGTGTTTATTTCATCACTTGGGTGAGCAAAACGAGGGCAATTGCATGCCTAGTTGGGCCTGCTAGACAATACAAAGGTTATTGCATGGGTTAAACAAACCAAACACATGAAATAAATAAGTAAATAAACTAAAACAACTAAAGAAATAAAACTAGAATGCATAAGAAAATCTTAGAACCATAAACAATCAACCAATGATGAAGATTATGCCACCAATGGATAGCTATATTAGTTGGAAAAACACCGTAGATAAAAATAAGGACTTATGAGTCCCCTCTTCC
Organism: Picea sitchensis; assembly: GCA_010110895.2. Taxonomy (NCBI): domain Eukaryota; kingdom Viridiplantae; phylum Streptophyta; class Pinopsida; order Pinales; family Pinaceae; genus Picea; species Picea sitchensis. The sequence goes on from SNQJ01S0015523.1 coordinate 2,657, forward strand.
TCCTTGGGAGGGATCTTGAGTTCCCTAATGGAGAGCTCTTCTTACAATAGAATAAAAAATGGATAGTGATGAAGAAAATCAATGCCTATTCCCTCAAGAGGTGAGTGGAATAGCCTATTGGAATGATGCTAGAATGACCCTATGAGAAAAGAGGATTCTCAAGGGAGAATTGAGGCATCATAACAATACTATGAATATCTTGGTTTCTTAGTGCACCCATGGCCTCCATTTATAGCATTTATTCAAGGCAATATTCAATTGGTTCTTAGTGTGAACAAGGGGCCCTTTAGGGTACCCTTTGGTCCTTGACCAGCCCCCCATTCAAATTCAATTCAGATCTGAAGTTCAAATCAAGTTGGGAGCTGGTCCATAAGTGGTTGAGGGGATGACAAGAATCATAAATGCGTCGTTCACAGCAGTGCACGACTTTTCTCGTATACAACCATGCATTTTGCGCTCTACAGGCTTCTTTGGCCCGTGCACTATGCATGTGCTTCCTTTAGCGAGTTTGTGCATGTCAATTTGTGCCCAATTGTATAGTTTTTCCCTTATGGAATTGAATTTTGGTGTTGCAGGTGAACTAATAGTTGTTTTCCATTGATGTATTTATGTAGCCATTTGCGTGCAATGTTGAGGACGAAATTAAAGTGATAACAAATGCCCGCTGATGTGTGAGGTTAGGAGCATACGTATAGCCAAAATACATCAATGTTTCTTCTACTGAGAGCGCCATTGTAATGAAGAGTGATGAGAGGAACTACAAGAGTGATCTGTTGGAGGGATAGGGGAACGTGTGGGACCCAAAAGTGTCTCTAGGGAGAAAAAAGAAAATATGTATACAAATGAGGCGAGCATGCCCCATGCTCATGTCATTTAACTCAAAATGTAAGACAATAACTGAAGTTGTATGTTGATGTAGATAACTGTAGCGCCCTCCGGGGCTGGTTGAGAACGACAGATGACAATTATGAATGGTGAACATGCTCTGAAAAGAGGCAAGGACACCTATGAGAAGTGTCGATGACTTGTAGGCATTGATGGCATAACAAATTCAGAGGTCTTTGGCTGGTATAAAACAACTACAATAATCGTATAGTAAGACCCAATGTAACATGAGATTTTGTTGAAGTCAAATGTTATGGGGATCAATAGAATCAGAGAGAAATGATGGTTCTCTTTGTGCCATCCGAGACTCCTCAAAGTAAACGTAATGAGAGTCAAGATATTGTCACCCTTCTAGAAACTATGTTGATGTCGACAGAAAGGGAGACATGACTCCAAGAAGCAAAGGGCTTCATGAAATCCACAGAGATAAGATCAGGAACTGATAGGGAACATGAACGAAGTCAATATGCGGTGAGACTCAAGACTTCCCTTGGTTGGGGGTATGTGTGAAGGATGATTGGTGACAACCGTAAAATTGTATCTAGTGTGAGGGGGACGACAAGACATGGGGTTAAATTGTGCCAGAGGTGTGACAAAGTGGACAAACTCAGAGATCAAGGGTACATGGACTGTGGGATACTCGGGGTTTATGAACAATGTTAGAATTAGTAAAGGAGAGTGAATGCCCCAACCAAGGGCAACATGGGTTGTGTTGCCATAAAATTAAGGTCATCAAGGGTGACGACAAAAAGCTAAGTAAATGTGGGAAAACAAGGCTTTTTACAATTACCAAATAAATAAAGAATAATTTGGGATGAGTGTATAGATACAAAAATGAGTTCCCCAGTGTGAGATGGCTTGGCGTGTGAGGGCTCAATTTACGTGGAGAACTAGTGGAGGGTGGGGGGCCCATGGGTGGGTTTCTATATGAGGTAAATGAATGGAGGGAAATCTGCAGATGGACAAACTGATTGTGGATGAAATGGAGGGTTAATGATATTGTGAAGGTGCATTCAAATAGAATCGAGATGAGATAACCTAGGAGTCCAATGGGAAATATAGCAACATGATGAGAAGAAGTATGTGGCTTATTCAGGGAAGTGCATAAGACTATCGAGACTCCTATCCCTAGGGGGTGAAAGCATCATGAGTGTCAAAGTACCAAGGGGAACTATGAATGGGACAACTCATGTGGGGGAGAGTGCTAGCAGGTGACAATACCAAAATGCAGCAGAGGTGACAGTATTGCAGAGCCAGATGTAGGGACCCTAAAGGTGAACATCGGAGGGTGTGACTGCGAGATGCAATTGGTATTTAGAGGGAATGATTACATGCTAGTGTCGAACATATACTTGAAGAGGTTACATTGCTTGTGATGACCAAGTACCTGCACACATGAAAACCAAATACCCAAAGTGAATAATATCTGAAGATAAAGAACATATAATAACTTATTTGATAATTTCGAATATGAGCATGCATACATGGGTGTGACGTGAGAAAAATGCTCCCACAGGGCCAAGTTTAGATGATGACCCGGGGAATGTGACTGTGTAGATGGCGGGACTGTGATCCCGTGGCTGAAGACATATTTTGGATACACATCTTTTGGATCTTTGTGATGTTTACATGTGTTTATATTTGTGATGGTTTACGATGTCTAATATATATGTTGTGATAGATGTTTGATGATTTATGTATATGTAATGATATCTTGATGTGATAAATTCCAATCTAATACTAGGTTAGTCATGTTATCTACTATTTGACTAAATTGTCATGGAATATGTGTAAATGTAATTGAATCAAAGTTTCGAGATAAGAGTCTAACTTGCAGGTATTTGGGAAAGAGGCAAGGATCGCGGACATGGTATACATTGTTAAGCTACAGGACGACAAGATGGGAATATAACAAGACACTAAGGGGATGAATGTGGCGGTGACTGGCCTCAGCGAGGAGGCCAATGCCACTTGTGTATTCTGCTTGGTTGTTGGTGGTTGAGATCAAACATATGTCGCTGCAGTGGAGCAGTTCATGTGAGGGGTTGTAGAGGGCCCAAGCAGTCGAAGAGAGATTTTGTGTCTAGCGGCTAGCACCGTTAGCGTAACCGATGTGGTAGGTCGATGGAGGATGTATCTGTCAGTAACATGGATGGTGGATCATACATGACAAGTGGAGGAGAAAAAAGAAGACTAAAAAACTTTACAAATGTGTACAAAGAAAAGCCTAGGGTAGAATGACTACGCTCAGGCGTAAAACTTCTATAAGTACAACCCTTTGACGGGATCTTTGAGAGGATAGCCTTCTGGAGAGTCCAGGATGTATGCGACTTTAGTGAGGTAGTATTGGAAAATGTAGGGTCCATGCCATAATGAATCGAATTTCCCATGACCAAGAGTATGATGAGGGATATCGTAGGCTAGGACGAGATCTCCTTCATTAGATGAGTGAAGGTTGACATGGCAGTCAAAGGTGGATTTGGACCATTTTTTAGTTGCCTCATTGTTCTGTAATGAAGACGACGATCTTCATCCAGCGACTCTAAGGTCAGCAAGCGTTGCTCCATTAGAGTAGTGTCAGGTAAAATCTCGATGGCAGTGCATAACGTGGGAATTTCACACTCAATGGGGAGGGTGGCTTCGTTCCCATGGACGAGATGAAGCAGTGTAAATCTAGCGGCAGTTTTGACTGTCGTGCGATAAGCCCATAATGTTGAAAACAACATATGATGCCAGTTGTTCTTATGTTTGTTGACAGTATGTTGTAGCATGGTTTTGAGGACTTTGTTGACAACCTTGACCTATTTGTTGGACTGAGGGTAGTATGGGGAGGAAAAATCATGGGAGAAGCCTTATTTTGAGGAGAGTTCTATGAATATCTCATTCTAAAGTGTTTATTGTAATCGGATACTAACTATAGTGGAATTCTGAAATGGGTAATTACGTGGTTGAAGAAAAAACGTTTTGTTGTGTCAGTGGTCTTGTTGAAGGTAGGAATGGCTTTGGCCACTTTGGTAAAGTAATCTACTACCACAACAATGTACTTGTGTCCATTACTAGATGGGGGATTGCAAGTCATGAAATCTATGCCCCATTTGGAGAAGGGGTCAGTGGTGATGACTGGATGTAGAAGAGCGGGTGGCACTCGTGCTTTGTTTGCATAGAGCTGGCATTTTTCACATCGCTTGACAGTGTGGATGTAGTCATGAAGAAATGTGGGCCATAAGTATCCTTCTCGAATGATTTTTTGGGCAATGGAAATACCTGATAGTTGGCCACCGCAAGCGCTGCTATGGAAATCGTTCAAGACTATGTTTGCTTCGTCAATGGTGAAACATCAACGAAGTATGGTGTCAACCCCGCGTCAGTAAAAGACGTCATCGATGAGGATGTACCGAAGGGCCTGATGGAGAATGCGTCGACGATCATCTCAAGAGAGATGAGACCCAAACTTTTGTGTCCGAAGGTATATGAAAAGGTCGCCATACCAGAGGTCATCCAAGGGGATGAAAAAGAGGTGTTCGTCGGGAAAATCTGTATTGATGGGTGAATCTTTAACGTCTGAGGGAAACGTCGTGATGAGTTCGATGAGAATGAGTGCTTTATTTATTTTGGTAGTTGAGAACTCTAGGTCGTATTCCTGAAGGATTACGATCCATCGGGAAAATTTTCCATTAATATGTCATCGACTAAGCAAGTACTGCATGGGGTTAGATTCTGCTACGACTTTGGTAACGCGAAGCAGGATATAGTGATGTAGTTTTTGCACTGTGAGGAAAAATGCGAGGGCTAGTTTCTCATCATGATTGTGTTTCAAGGGTGGTCCTGAAATATTTTTACTGATGTAGTAAGTGACATTCTCTTTTCCATCATCCCCTAGTTGGACGAGGACTCTTTCTACTGAGACGCTTTAGGCTGATAAGTAGAGGATGTAATCGCGATCATAATCTGGAGGACTAATAAAAGGAGCCTTGGATAGTGCCACTTTTAAATCATCAAAAGTGGTTTGATCATGTTTGTCCCATCGAAATGGGATATCATGATGCAGTAAGCGAAGGAAACCGTGCGCACAAGTGGCATAATCTGGGACAAAGCGTCGTAAAAAATTTGTTTTTCCTTGTAGGCTCTGTAGTTGGTGCAAATTCCTAGGTGGTGGAATTTCAATGATAGCTTAGACCTTGAGGGGGTCCACTGTGATCCTGTGTTGAGAGACTATGAACAAAAGAAGGCGTCTGACAGTGATGCAAAATACACACTTGAGGGGGTTCAAGCAGATATTGTACTAGCGACATCATGGAAAGAAAACTTGTAAGTCGTCTAAATGTTGAGTTCGTTTCTTGGATTGATCAGTGAGGTCGTCCAAGTAAGTGAGGATGATGTGAGAAATATCATGGAAAACATAATCCATGGCTCGTTGAAACGTAGCACCTGCGGTTTTTATTCCAAAAGGCATGATACGATAAGAAAAAGTACCCCATGGGGTAGTAAAAGCAATTTCATAATGATCTATTGCATGGATTTGAATTTGATTATAGCCGGAGAACCCATCCATGAAGGGAAAGGCCTCATGGTCGACAGAGTGATCGATAATTTGGTCGATGAAAGGGGTTGGGAAGTTGTCTTTGGGACAAGCATGGTTGAGATCGCGAAAGTCGGTGCAGACGCGAATAGTACCATGTTTTTTGTTAACGGGGACAAGGTTAGAAACCCATGAGGTATATGCAATGGGGTATATGAACCGTGTGGCATGTAACTTATTAATTTTGGCTTTGATAGCCGCAAATTTGGATGGGTGGAGTGGGCATTTATTTTGACGGACTCGGGCAACATCTAGCCAAGTGTTGATGCAATGTTCGACTATAGAAGGATCGAATCTGGGCATCTTTGTATATGACCGGGAAAAAATATCCTGGTATTCCTGAAAGAGAGATTTGTAAGTTGTGAGTTCCTTAGGGGAGCATGCGGCACCAATGGTGATTTCTTCTATGATTCTCGGTTTGATGGAAATGTCGATTTTGACAATGGGGGACATATTGGCCATGTTTCCTTCTTCAAAGGCATATGGGGCAGGGATAGGGTTGTTGAACCAGTCTATATGCTCCGACGGAATAAAATCGTTGCTTTCGATTGCGCATATGGAGGCTTGTCTAGGAGGGTTAAAGGATTCCTGTGAGAGAAAAAGTGCTCGATGATGTAGTGTATTCCATGGGAAATCGAGGGTAGTGAGTTCCTCCAGGATATCTTTGTCGCAATGGAAAATGCTAGAATACAGGGGATCCGGGTAGGTAACATGGGTGACTGTCACAATTGGATTGTCCTCAAGTGGTAAAGACGTAGAGGGGATATCTCAACCATGTTGCGATGGCTCGCTTGGCATAAACCAAATGTCCAAACACTCTGGGGGATAAACTGTGGTAGGGTGTAGTATTTCCTATTGTAAATGAACCGGAGAATTGGGAGGATTTGGGGGAATATCCTCAGACAGTCTATCTATGAAACATGGAGGGGTGGGCAGTGAATTGGGTTCAGGGGATTTTATGTTGGCAGTATCTAGTGTGGGAAAGACCCTTGGTGAGGTGGTCGGATGTGGTTGAATAGGGTTTGAATGACGACCTCGATATGCCACAATCAAAGAACATCAGTACGTTAAATGAGCAAGTCAATCACAGAGAGCGCAAGGGCATCTCATCCATTCGGGGACTGAGGTAGAGACATAATGGATGTCAGTGACATGGGTACTCGAAAGTGGTGGTGGAGAGTGTTGGCGAGTTATTTGTTTGGTGTGTTGTTAGTGTTGTCATTGATGTCAACTAAGAATGGTGAGAAGGAAAGAAGGAATCATGAGACAGAGGTTTGAAAGAAACTACATCGTGGATGATATATCTATGGTGTTCTTTCATATCGGTGCATGGAAACAAACAGAAGTTAAAAAAATACAGCAGGGGCCATCTCCAAAGTACCAAAACGCGAAGTCTCGATGAGTTATGGACCATTGGATATAAGAATGTCATGGGTCGTCGACCAGACAAGAGCCGAAACGTGAAGTCGCAAAGTCTCGATTCATGAAGGACGGATCTGGATCATTGCATTGAGGAAGTTAATGGACCCTTGATCTGGCATGACGAAGTTCAGAGTTAAGGAGTTCAGACATCGGAGAAAGGAGGAGAGCTAATTTATGAGTTCGTGAAACACAAAGTTCCAAAGTGTTTGGCCCCTAGTCATAACCAAGGTCACATCAGCGGAGAATAAGGGAAGGAGCTAGCATTTCTAGACTCTACTTCGGAGATCGAGAGTTGGGATATTCGGGATAACTCATAGCAGAATATCTGAAGCACGAAGTTTTGAAGCACCTTTTTTGATTGGCGAGTGGTCACAGCCAGTGGTCATGTGGAGAGGACTGTTGTGCCCAGTGCTTATTCACATGGGTAAAGTTCGTGAGGACCTGTGGATCAAAAATCCTCTGTGTGTATAATCGAACGATGCAGATTAAATAGACAATCTGATCGAAGGGTTGCTCTTTCACTTTGTGATTTCTTGATCAGTTACGACTCAGTTATATGAATTGAATCATTGTTCTTGGGCGTTAGAGATTCGTCGTGTAACGGATTATGATAAAAAGTATAAAAGAAAAATGTTGTGATAGAGTGAAGTCAGATGTTTTTTCTCTGAAAAATGTGTTGAACCATGTGCAATGAAAATTACAGTATGAATAGAGTGAGAACAAATTCATAGATGAAGAAAAGAAGCAGGACGGAGCAGAAATGGTGAAAAGAACAGAATGTACAAGAACCTAAGAGCATGAGAAGAATAGAGAAAGAGAAAATGGAAAGAGACAACAAGTGAAGCTAAGTATGAACAAAAAGAAGTAGAGAATTATTGCAAAACAAAAAAGAGACAACAAGTGGAGCTAAGCATGAACATACAAAAGTAGATCAGAATTGCAGAAAAGAGAAGAAATGGTAAGCATTGACATATCTGTATTGTTTTAAGGTATTATTCAAGAAAAGATTTATAAACAGGGTGGTAGGGTGGTGCTAGGGAGGATTGTGGTCCTCTATTATTCAAGTTGGTTCTTGAATTCTGGGAGTTTTATCTTCCATCTAGTTGTGTCTAGAAAATAAGGAGGCAAGGTGGTGCTAGGTAAAACGAAGAGTTTTCTATGTGCAAGTTGGTGCTTGTACAAGTGGAAGTAGGTGCTTCCATCCAGTTGGTGTTGGAGATCATAAGAAGCAAATATGCTTCTTTCTAGTGGGTGCTAGAGAACCTGAAGGATTGGTGCTCTCTACAAGTTGCATCTTGTTAAAGAAGAGGTTGTAGCCTCATTTTGAGTTGGTGCTCAAAGATAGATGATGTACAAAACATAAAATACAGCTTATCATTTTAAGAAGAAGAGGTTTTCTCCCTTTATGGGTTTCCTCATGAATATTTGTCTCTGTGTATATCATATGTGTGATTGATATTTATTATCTCTGTTGTTCATGTCTTGCATAATCTTGATGATCACTTGGAGAAGATTTTTTAATAGCCATAAAATTGTTTAAGCACAGTAACAACTGATTCACCCCTCCCTCTCAGTTGTCTTAGTAATTTCAACAATTGGTATCAGAGCAGGTTCCTTTTATTTAAAGGTAGATCTGTAATCTTAAACATGACAAGTAATGAAGGGACTTCAACCAATAAACCTCCTCTATTTGATGGAACAATTTTGCTTTCTGGAAAGTTAGAATGAGAACATACATTATGGCCTTAGGTGCTGATGTTTGGGATGTAGTAGAGACTGGATATACAAAACCTATTGTGCTAGATTTCAAATATGATAAGCTATAATTTAGCTTCAATGCAAACGAAATGAATGTTATCTTGAGTGGGCTTGTTGAAGCTGAATTTGTAAAGGTGATGCATCTTGAATCTACCAAAGAGATATAGGATAAAATTATTAGCCGTTATGAAGGAAATGAAAAAGTAAAAGGTGTCGAACTTCAGACATATAGATTGAAATTTGAACAACTAAAGATGAATGAGGATGAAATAGTTAGTAAATATTTTTTAAGAATTGAGGAGCTTGTGAATGCCATGAAGGGTCTTGGTGAGAATATTGAAGACACACTTTTAGTTCAGAAGATTTTAAGATCCCTTCCTAATAGATTTTATCCAAAAGTTTCTGCAATAGAAGAACGGAATGATCTTAAAATTTTGCATATTGATCAACTCCTATGAACTCTGACTGCTTATGAAATGAGGATTATCAAATATAAATCCATCACTAGAGAGGCATCTTTTAAAGCAGACAAGAATATTGATTCGGAATTAGATGATATTTAGGCAAAAATTGTGAGAAGGTTAAAGAAAGGATTAGGAAAATACCAAGGCAAGCTTCCATTTAAATGTTTCAACTGTGGTAATATAGGTCATTTTTCATCTAAGTGTCCTCACAAGAAAAAATACCAGAACTTTGATGATGAAAAGCAATACAAATTTAAGAAATATAGTAAAAGGAAAAGTTTGTGTGCAAATAATGATGACTCCTCAGAAGACATAGATAGCAATTCATCTTGTGAAGATAAAGTGAATTATTTTATGCTTATGGCCATAGGAGACATTGATGATGAATACACAGGAGGTGACATGAATGATGAAGAAGTTGTGGTTGATATGGAAGGTGAACTAATCAGTGCTTTAGAAGAGATTGACAGACTCAGACTTAAGAAGAGAAAACAAAAATAGTTGTTGATGCAGTTTGAAAAGAATGGTAAAGAACAAAGTGAAGAATTTGTTTTGTTAAAAGTAAAAATAGAAGAAGCAAAGAAAATAGAAGAAATTCTAAAACAACAATTAGCAGAGAAGAAGGTGATATGTGAAGCTCTGGAAGAAAAAGAAGTGAAAACTAGAAAAGAGTTGGAGAAGTTTCAAGCCTTGTATCACCAAAATCTATCAAGTATCAAATCCTCAGAAGAGATGAATAGCATCCTAAGTAAACAAAGATCTCCATTGATAAAAACTGGTCTAGGTTATGAAAATGGTTCAAGTAGTAGTCAGTCAGAAAAGAAAGAATCTACTAAGATGATCAAATTTCAAGTCAGCAGACAATCAGATCATGATCATACTCTGCAAACAAAAGTTAATAAAGATGAGTTGAGTTCTGAAGAGGAACAAAGCCAACAAAAGATAAAGCGATCGATTTCAAGAGGAAGGTCAATTTTCAGGTATCAAAACTTTTTTTATGGTTAATGTTATTATTGGTCTAAATTTGGTCATAAAGTTGCAAATTATGGAGTCAAGATTAGTAGTATGCAACTAAGGAGGTCACAGAATGAATAACAGTTGCAACATAGAACTAAACCGTCAGTGAGTATACAACATCGTAACAATTATTTTGATCCATTGTATAATGTGCCTGAATGTCACATTTGTCATAATTTTGGTCACAACGCCTTAGATTGTCATTTGAAGAATTACAAATTTGATCCAAGAATAAATTCCTCAGTTGAAAATGTCAAAATATGCAAAAAGAAAGAAAGTAATAAATGTGGGTTAGTACTTTCTGCTCAAAGACAAAAGGATCCTTGGTATATTGACAGTGGGTGTTCCAAACATATGATTGGAGACAAAAGTAATTTTATGTCTCTAAGTGAAAGAAAATCAGGGAATGTAACTTTTGGAAATGATGCAGCAGGAAAAATCAAAGGCAAAGGAATGGTAAGTCTAAGTAATGGCAAAGAGAAAGATCAAGATATGTTGTTTGTAGATGGTCTGAAACATAATCTTCTTAGTGTCAGTCAAGTTTGTGACAGAGTATGTAAAGTTGTTTTCACTTCTAAAGATTGTAGAATACAATCTGTGAATTCAGGACAGTTGATTGCTAAAGGAATAAGAACATAAAACAATGTATTTGTTTTGAAAGAAAAAAGAAGAAGAATGTCACTTAAGTAAGTATGATGAAAGTTGGCTATGGCATAGGAGACTTGGACACCTAAATTTTGATCATCTAATCAAAATTAGAAACAGTGGGGAAGTAAAAGATTTTCCAAAGATATCAAAGACATATGATTATGTATGTAAACCTTGCCAAATAGGAAATCTTACTCGGAAACAGTTTAAATCTAAGAACTTTGCATCAACATAGAAACCTCTTCAGTTAGTACATATGGATTTATGTGGACCATCAAGGAAGGAAGGTACATGAAAAGAAAAAAAAATCATGTTGATTATTGATGATTATTCTAGACTCATGTGGGATGCCTTTCTGAAAGAAAAATCTAAAGCATTTGAAAAATTCAAAGTGTTTAAGGCTCTAACTGAGACTCAAACAGAAAAAAGATTGAATGCAGTAAGGTTTGATAGAGGAGGAGATTTTAGTTCAAGGGACTTCAAAGCGTTTTGTGATAAACATGTGATCAAAAGAGAGTATACTATTCCAAGGAATCCATAGAAAAATGGAGTAGTTGAGAGGCAGAATAGATCAGTTCAGCAGATGGCAAGATCAATGATGAATGAAAGGAATATTTCTCAGACATATTGGGTAGAATCAATTCATACAAATGTACATATTCTTAACAAATCTCATCTCAGGCCACAAAGTGACAAGACTCCTTATGAACTATGGTTTGGAAGACCTGCTTCAATCAAGAATTTTAAAGTCTTTGGGAGTAAGTGTTATATCAAGAATAATGATTAATATATTGGCAAATATGATGACAAGGCTGATGAAGGTATCTTCCTAGGGTATGCTACAAACAGTAAAGGATGCAGATGCTATAATAAGAGGCTTCATAAATTTGTTGATTGTATTGACATAAAAGTTGATGAAGAAATCTCGGTACGAGATGTAAGCAGTGTTGAATCAACAACAGAGGATATAGTGGAAGTTGAAGATGAATAGGTCCAAGAATCAGAAAGAGAAGACTCTGAGTCAGATGAAGATACAAATACTCAAACAAACTCAAATCAGTAGACAGAAACAAAACCACCTCTCAGAATTGTTAGAAAGAATCATCCTGGAAAACAAATAATTGGTGATATGAATAAAGGAGTTCAGATAAGAAGGCAACTGATTAAAGACTCAGAACAATCTCATATTGATTTCCTATCTATGATTGAACCCAAACATTTTGATGAATCCAGCAAGCATGACAATTGGATTAGAGCTATGAATGAAGTGATTGATTAGATTGAGAAGAACAATACTTGGGAGTTTGTTCCTAGACTACAAATAAGAATGTAATAGGCTCCAAATGGGTGTTTAAGAATAAAATGAATGAACAAGGACAAATTGTTAGGAATAAAGCCAAATTGGTATGTAAGGGGTATGCACAAGTTGAAGGAAAAGATTTTGATGAAACCTTTGTACCAGTGGAAAGATTAGAAGCCATCAAAATGTTGCTTGCCTATGCATGTCATAAGAACTTTAAATTATATCAGATGGATGTTAAGTCAGCATTTCTTAATGGAGACCTAGAAGAAGAAGTATATATGGAACAACCTAAAGGATTTTCATTGGTTGATAATCCTGACTATGTTTGCAAGTTGAAAAGGCATTATATGGACTGAAACGGGCACCACGAGCCTAGTATTATAGACTGAACAAATTTTTACAAGACAAAGGGTTCAAGAAAGGTATTGTTGACAGTAATCTATACATTAAGTCTGAAGGTGATGATTTATTAGTTGTTTTGGTTTATGTAGATGACATTGTTTTTGGATCTACTAATGACCCTTATGTTCAATTGATCTAAAAATTGAAGAAGACTTGAAATACTTGAAATTATTTGCAATGTAAATGTTATGTGTTTAAAGCAAAAGGATCAGTTTGCAACACATATATTAAAGGATTACTTATGCAAATTTCACATAGACAGCAGCATAATCAATGAACATAAGCACATAAACACAACAATTGATAAAGGAGTTCACCCCTCTCATGGGCTACATCTCCTGGTCCAGCTTCCAATGGATCATTATTATTAATTGATCAAAAGTGCTCAAAACCATGTCTTACAATGCTCAAACTGACAAACCAACTGCTCCAATGGCTTCAGAGTGTCCCAAAACCCCTGTCTGGGCTCTTTCGGCACCTCAATCGGTCGAAAAACGAAGAAGTTAGGCCTCCTAGAAGTCTCTCTCTTCAAGCTTGTTGTCTCTGCATCTACAAATTGCACCCTTGTCATTTGAACCTGGCTCACACGCAATTTAAAGCGTGAAAACCCAGCACCGGGCGCAACCGTGCCAACGGTGCAAACCATAGGACGGTTAAGGGTGCGCCAGCCCCTAACCGCCGAGGCACATGGGCATATGGCGAGTCATGTGACCTCGGGCTTGACAAACAGTGGTTAATATGGTTACAACCGTTTTGAAACTAACCCCCGCGCTCAACACATGGTCATATGGTTTAACAATACCACGGGTTAGGTTTCAAAATCGCGCGCACATACAACTTTCGGGCTACAATACATATGGCACGGTCATATAACATTGCAAACGACCACGGGTCGGGGCTAAGCCCCGGCCCGACCCCCCGTCAGATATTACATATTTTGAATTCAAATATAATCAAACAGATATACATTACAATGTACAACCGATAGTCCAATGGTTTGATGGTACTCGCGAAGGTGCTATGCAGTGGGGGAGGTCCGGGGGTCGAACCCCGTGGACTCCAACAATTTTACACAAAAACCATAAACCAAACAATGAGTGACACGTGGTGCCCACGGATTGGGCCACGTGTCCTCATACCATTTGCCACAAAAGGACACGTGTCACTTCCCGATTCAATAGCTGCCAACCAATAATTGTTTTCCACATCATCACCTAACACGTCATCATACGGTCTGTACGGCCCTGCCACGTCAGACTGTACGGACTGTACAGTCAGCATCATTTTGTTTTGCCTGTTTGACTTGACGAACAGATCGCTATATCTCTCGCTCCTGATGTCTGTTTGAGACAAAACGAGTTGCGTTGGGTTCGTAACGACGAGGCCTACGTTCTCATCCGGTTTGAAGCGATTCTGAGCACTTTGAAGTTTTGAGCAAAATTTGATCCCCTGATCACACCTCCCCATTGGACCTCCAAAAGACTATTCTCAGTCTATGTGAAGATGAGGGTAAAGTTACCTCACCCTTCCAACCTCAATCCACTTGGCCTTTCTTGGATTCATCCCTTTAAGACCAACTCGCAAATACTCCACATTTCCTCGTTTCGAAGTTCGCATTCTCCTGTCAAGGATGGTGTCTTCCTGCAGTTCTGTTAGATACTTTGGAGAAAAATCATCTATGGAAGGAATCTGAACATGCTCTCCCAGATCATCAATCAATGGAGGCTCATATAACTTCAAATTCTCAACATTAACAACTGCATACATCTGCATATAAGGAGGCAAATCTAGACGAAAGGCATTATTACCAATCTTGTCAACAATCTTGAAAGGACCATATCGAATCGGTTTCAATTTTTTACCTTCTCCTTTAAGCCTCTCCTTGCTGATGTAAAGCCAAACTTCATCTCCAACTTGGAAACTGTGATCAACTCGATGCTTGTCATGTCTCATCTTGTACTTGGCCTGACTCCTTTCCAACTTCTCTTGCACCACTTGATGTATCGACTGAATTTGTTTAATGAACTTCTCTACCCTATCAATGGCATATTGACCATCAACAGCAATATCTTTCCCAAGGATAAAATCTAAAGGCGACTTGGGCAAATAGCCAAAACATTCTTCAAATGGCGACGTTTGCGTCGAAGAGTGCTTAGCTCGATTGTACGCATGTTGAATGTAGTGTAAATGTTCAT
>SNQJ01S0015523.1:17339-56167 GCA_010110895.2 Picea sitchensis
GAATTCGGAAGATGTTTCGAACTGGTAGAAGAAGAAGAAGATGATGATGGAGGAGAGGGTGGTGGAGAAGCACCATTCCCTCCATTTCCGCCTGGAGTTTTGTCACCACTGCCTCCCTTATGCATTGAAGGGTTAGAGCCTTCACCTTGCGACAATATGTTCCTTTCCATCAATATCTTCATCATCTCTCTCAGCTCCAATACAACCTCTCTGAGATCTTCATTTTCGGTAGGAACACGTTCATGACTTTCTGCATGAGCCATGCTTGGCGAATGTCTCCCTGAAACTTGCGGTGAATGAATATGATTCCTCCTTGTCGGATGAGAAATTGGCTCCACAAGTTGACCTTCTCCTCTTGTGAGTTTCAACCTTGCGAGCATCAGAAACAAAACTTGCAAACAATCAAGTCTTCAAAAACCAGTGCTCTGATACCAACTTGATCTAAAAATTGAAGAAGACTTGAAATACTTGAAATTATTTGCAATGTAAATGTTATGTGTTTAAAGAAAAAGGATCAGTTTGCAACACATAGATTAAAGGATTACTTATGCAAATTTCACATAGACAACAGCATAATCAATGAACATAAGCACATAAACACAGCAATTGATAAAGGAGTTCACCCCTCTCATGGACTACATCTCCTGGTCCAGCTTCCAATGGATCATTATTATTAATTGCTCAAAAGTGCTCAAAAACATGTCTTACAATGCTCAAACTGACAAACTGACTGCTCCAATGGCTTCAGAGCGTCAAAAAACCCATGTTTGGGCTCTTTCGGCACCTCAATCGGTCGAAAAACGAAGAAGTTAGGCCTCCTGGAAGTCTCCCTCTTCAAGCTTGTTGTCTCTGCATCTACAAATTGCACCCTTGTCATTTGAACCTGGCTCACACGCAATTTAAAGCGTGAAAACCCAGCATCGGGTGCAACCGTGCCAACGGTGCAAACCATAGGACGGTTAAGGGTGCGCCAGCCCCTAACCACCTAGGCACCTGGGCATATGGCGAGTCATGTGACCTCACGCTTGACAAAAAGTGGTTAATATGGTTACAACCATTTTGAAACTAACCCCCGCGCTCCACACATGGTCATATGGTTTAACAAGACCACGGGATAGGTTTCAAAATCGCGTGCACATACAACTGTCAGGCTACAATACATATGGTACGGTCATATAACATTGCAAACGACCACGGGCCGGGGCTAAGCCCCGGCCCGACCCCCCGTCGGATATTACATATTTTGAATTCAAATATAATCAAACGGATATACATTACAGCGTACAACCGGTGGTCCAATGGTTCGATGGTACTCGCGAAGGTGCTATGTGGTGGGGGAGGTCCGAGGGTCGAACCTCGTGGACTCCAACAATTTTACACAACAACCATAAACCAAACAATGAGTGACACGTGGCGCCCACGGATTGGGCCACGTGTCCTCATAACATTTGCCACCAAAGGACACGTGTCACTTCCCGATTCGACAGATGCCAACCAACAATTGCTTTCCATGTCATCACCTGACATGTCATCGTACGGTCTATACGGCCTTGCCACGTCAGACTATATGGACTGTACAGACTGTACAGTCAGCATCATTTTTTTTTGCCTGTTTGACTTGACGAACAGATCGCTATATCTCTCGTTCCCAACGTCCGTTTGAGAGGAAACGAGTTGTGTTGGGTTCAAAACGAGGAGGTCTACGCTCTCGTCCGGTTTGAATTTTTGAGCAAAATTTGATCCCCTGATCATCAGTGGTTTTCTAATCTATGCAAACTGAGTTTGAGATGTCCATGATAGGAGAACTGTCATATTTTCTTGGTTTTCAAATCAATCAGAGTTTTGCAGGGTTATTTATCTCTCAAGAAAAGTATTTGAAAGAGATGTTGAAAAAGTTTAAGATGGAAGGCTCCTCTCCTATTAGTACACCTATGGTGGTTGGTTGCAAGCTCAGTAAAGATGATATTTCACTTGATGTTGATCAAAGAACATATCAATCAATGATAGGAAATCTTTTGTACATCACATCATCCCGTCCTGATATAATGCAAGTTGTTGGAATGGTAGGTCATTATCAGTCTGCTCCTAAACAAAGTCATTTAGCAGTTGTCAAGAGGATATTCAAATTTTTGAAGGGTACAGTGACTTATGGTCTTTGGTATCCTAGAAATCATAATTTTCAATTAACTACATATTCAGATGTTGATTGGGAAAATTGTTTGGATGAGAGAAAGAGCACCAGTGGAGGTGCATTATTCTTAGGTGATTCGTTAGTAGCATGGCTTAGTAAGAAGAAGGGATTTATTTCATTATCAACTACAAAGGTAGAGTACATTGTTGCTGCTACTTGTTGCACTCATATTCTATGGATGATACAGACTCTTGCAGATTTGAAGGTAACTTATACTGATCCAATTCCACTTCACTGTGATAACACTAGTGCCATTAGTGTCTCCAAGAATATTGTTCTTCATTCAAAAAATAAACATATACCAATAAAATATCATTTTCTCAAAGAGAAAAGAGTAGTTTACAAACAAATTTGTTAAGTTGAATTATATTCCTTCCACAGAGCAGATAGATGATATATTTACTAAACCATTAGAAAAGACACCATTTGAATACCTTCTTCAAAAGTTGGGGGTGATATCTTCTTTCATCTAATCTGTTCACCTTGTCAGGGGGAGTACTTATTGATTATTTGTTGTATTTTTGGGGAATATGTTTCTTGTTTTTCCATTCATATTTGAAGGGGGAGAGTGTTTCCTTTGTCATCGATGTCAAAGGGGGAGAAAGATATTGTTGTGAAAATGTCAAATTTCAAAAATGCAGAAAGTTCCCATCAATGTCAAAAGGGGAGATTCTTGGCGAGTTCTTTGTTTGGTGTGTTTTTAGTGTTTTCATTGATGTCAACTGAGAATGGTGAGAAGGATAGAAGGAATCGCGAGACAAAGGTTTGAAAGAAACTACATCATGGATGACAGATATAGGCGCACATTCATATCGGTGCATGGAAACAAACAGAAGTTAACAAAAGAGAGCGAGGGCCATCTCCAAAGTACCAAACACAAGCCATATCCAAAGTATTGAAATGCGAAGTCCCAATGAGATATGGACCATTGGATCGAGGAATGTCATGGGTTGTCGATCAAACAAGAACCGAAATGTGAAGTCGTGAAGTCCTGATTCACGAAGGAGAGATCTGAACCATAGGATCGAGGAAAGTCGTGGACCGTTGATCTGGCATGACGAAGTTTGGAGTTTGGGAGTTCAGACATTAGAGAAAGGAGGAGAGATAATTTGTGAGTTCGCGAAACGCAAAGTCCCGAAGTGCTTGGCCCCAAGTCACAACCAAGGTCACATCAGTGGAGAATAAGGGAAGGCGATAGCATTACTAGGCTCTACTTTGGAGATCAGGAGTTGGCAAATTCAAGATAACTCACAGCAGAATATCTGAAGCGTGAAGTTTCAAAGCACCTTTTTTTATTGGCGAGTGATCACAGCTAGTGGTCATGTGACACACCCATGACGGGGCATAAAAAAAAAAATACTCAATTAGTCGAATCCTCCATCCATGGTCTCTAATCCTAGTCAATGGACCTTCAAAATTCCTGAGTTGAAGCAGCTCTTTGGTTCCCTACTGGAATCTATAAGAAGTCAAACCACGGTTCTTTGTGAGACTTCACCCATGCGAACTAGCACCAGGCGCAAGCCCCCTCCATGTGAACACTACCCGTGACCACAAGCCTAACTAAAAGGCACGTCATGAAATCATGTATTGGGTCCTTGTGTGTGAGTCACCTAGACTCTCCCAATCTTCGATCTCCCGACAAGGACCTAATACTTGCTAGCTCCTCCTTCTTATGACCATCGATTGTGACCCAGGGCTCAATCTCAAGTGCTTATAGAGACTTCGTGTTTCGCAAAGTTGGAGGGTCACTCACCTCCCTTCTCCTGATATTAGAAATGTCGATATGTCCTCACCACATATCAATGGTCCCAATTCTTCCATGATATGACAATCCATATTGCGTCGAGATTTCACATATCGAAACTCCCGATATGATTCACCTTCGTTCTCCCGACTCCCGAAATACCGATTTCCTGATTGGAGAATCCTCTAGGCGCTAGCTCGTCCCGCTAGTCTCCTTTGATTGATACGTTGGGAAATCACCTAGGGACCAACTACCAAGTGCTTCGGGACTTCGTGTTTCACATCTCTCGAGGGAAGTTCACTCCTCCTATCTGAAGTCCAATAGGTGGGTCCCGATAGATCCTTATATCTACGGCCCAGATCACATCACAAATTTGGGTTTTGGAATTCAAAGGAACCATCCCTTTCATGATTATTATCAACATTCATCGGACCTATGAAGGCTGAAGAAACCGAGGCACTAATGCCTGCATTCCTTCCTCAAATCTAACGGTTGTGATAGACCTCGGATCTTCCTTAATGGATCTCACCCATTCAACTTCCAAACAAAAGGATACTCCCTTTCGATACTTGAATTCCTTAGTATCCCTCCTGAGCTTCATCAGTTATGAAGGATTTAAGAGCATTACACTCTTTCTCCTGGACTTAACACATAGAAGTATCTTCGACACAACTATTTCGCTCCTTCATCAAGTCTAGGAATTATGTGGCTCCGTGTTTCGGCTTACCTCAGATAAATCTTGTGCATATCTGCACTACCTCTCCTGAGCTTAATAGACTCTGTCCTCACAGGGTTTGCGGGATTCAACCTCTGCATTCAGGGAAATACTCACTCGACTCTAGGATAGTGATGAAATTCCCTGGGGAAAGCGTCTTTGAGTGACTAAACTAGGGCGCATGGAAATCCAGGAAAAATTATAGGCTCTCAAGGAAACAAACGCATATTCATAAATTAATCATTTAATACAAAGAAAGAAACCATATAAACATGTAAATACTCGCATACATCCATTATTTTCAATTCAAAAAAACATAAGGCAAGAAAACACTTATCAGAACCATAGAGTGTGATGTGACTACTGAAAGGGGTGCTCGTTTCCACCCAACCATAGGCTCAGTCACTCCCCATGGATTTATCACTGGCCACCCTCGAGCTTAAGCCACAATATTTCGAAATTCAATCTATTACTTCCAGCTCAACGGAAGTTAGGGACAAAGGTTACTCTCCTTCTCCCAATACAGAAAATAGATCATGGAAAAGGTTACTCTCCTTCTCCTGGTTCAACCTCTAATTTATGTGATCAGAACTCATTGTTACTCCTTCAGTACTTCCTCGGACCCGATATTTTCCTCTCTCATCTCTTCATTTTTTTCCTCGCAGGTCTCCCTCTGTCCACAATGCTTCCTTTCTTGCCTCCCTCAGCAAGATTGTGTGTGTCTCGAATCCCCCAATCCATGGTTAGGTCCAGAAGCCTTACCGATGGGCAGTCTTCCCCATCCCTCATTAACTCTTGAGGAGGCCTTCCCACCTACTAGCCTGATGGGAATTCATTCCTGGTCAGAGGTTTGTTCTGATCTGAGCAAATTACTTCGAGCATGGTACTGGTTCAGTGGACGTTAACACAGCCATTCATGGTCCCCTCCACCACCTTTCACAACATTTTGTGGTCTCTCTCTTAGCACATCCCCTTTTTTAGCAATCATGCAACATGTAGCCATTTTCTATTAAAATAATCATAATTTACATTCGTCGACCTTCTACACAAGGTCCATCAAATCAAACATTCACACTTTCAAGTTTGTCATAGTTCCTCATCCCATATAGTTATATTTACAGACTGGGGGAAAAAGGGTTTTACAATTCCCTCCCCCTTAAAGGAATCATCGTCCTCGATGTTCTATCTATCAACATGATATGTATGTATAGAAGGAAACAAAATTGGATATGCATGTCTCATGGCATCTTCCATTTCCCATGTAACCTCATCTGGGCCAAAGTGTTTCCATTTCACCTTGACCTGTGAAATGGTTTGGTTCCTGAGTGAGGTTTCCTTCCTGTCTAATATTCATTGGGGTTCTGGCAGGAATTCTCCCTCCGTCTCCACCAAGATCACAGACCAATCAATTATATGATTAGCATCATGTACATATTTCTTCAATAATGAAACATGAAAAACATTATGTGCCTTTACAGTAGGAGGAATTGATAGCCTATAGGCTACAGGTCCCACTCTATCTAAGACTTCAAAGGGTCCACCATACCAAGGTGCCAACTTGGCATAGGCTCCCATTCTTAGGGAACTCTTCCTAGTTCTAACTCTAAGATAGACATGGTCTCCGGTATTGAACTCTCTGGGAGTTCTATTTCTGTCGCCGTTACTTTTCTGTCTATCATGAGCAATCTTCAAATTTTGTCTTATCTAAACCACTTTTTGTTCCATTTCTTTCAGCATGTCGAGTCCGATTGTAATTATGTCCACTGGATTTCTCCAGCTGATTGGAATCTTGCACTATCTACCATAGAGTACTTCAAGAGGGCTCATATTCAAGGATTCTTGATAACCGTTTTTGTAAGTAAACTCTACCAATGGTAGGTAGTCTTCCCACTTCTTAGGCCGATGCATTGCATAGATCCTTATCATGTATTCTACTATTTGGTTCACTCTTTATGTTTTTCCATCAGTTTGGGGGTGATAAGTTGTGCTTAATAACAATTTTGTCTCCAAATCGGCCATTAGGGATTTCCAAAAACTTGAAGTGAATTTGGTATCTCGGTCAGATACAATTTCCTTGGGCATGCCATGCAGTTTGAATATCTCCTTCATGAATATGTTTGCAATATCTATTGCCTTGCAAGTTGACTTGATAGGGATTAAATGAGCAAACTTGCTCAGCTTGTCCACTACGCCCATGATGGCATCATTTTGCTTGGTCAACCTTGGTAGTCCAGTGATGAAATCCATGGAGATGGTTTCTCATTTCCATTCTAGGATTGGTAGGGGTTGTAACAATCTTGTTGGATGTCGTTGTTTTGCCTTAACTTGTTGGCACTCTAGCCACTTATCTAGATAGTTATTTATGTCTTTCTTCAATCCAGGACAATAGAATTGTTTCCTAGTGGTCATGATCATCTTCTGATATCCTAGGTGACCCGTATATGGTCTCTTATGTATTTCATCCATTATGAACATCTTCAAGTCGTCACAGTTTGGAATATACAATATGTTTTTGTAAGTTAGCATCCCTTCCTCGAGCATTCGGTAGCCTTCATACTTCAGCCCTGTAGGCTCTTGTCTTAGATATGAGGTCACGGTCTTGAAAAATTCATTTGTCTCTTGTGCATTTCTAACTCTTTCCCTTACATAGGTTTCACAGGTGCTTACTACTTCCAGATGAATCATTTTTAGTCTTCTTCTAAGGGCATCAGCCACTCTATTTTTCTTTCCTTTTATGTGTTTGATTTCGAAATCGAATTCACTTAGGAGATTTGTCCACCTAGCTTGCTTGGAATTGATTTTTGGTTGATCAAACAAGTGTCTCAATCCACAATGATCTGTCATAAGCACAAATCTTCTACCCAGGAGGTAGTGCCTCCACATTTTTAAAGCATGTACTATGGAAGCCAAAATTTAGGTCATGGGTCACATAATTTATCTCATGCTTATATAATTTCTTGGACCTGTAGCAAATTACATGTCCCTCTTTCATAAGGAATCCTTCGAGTCCTTCCTTGCAGGCATTTGTACACACAAGGAAATCATCATCCCGGTCCGCAATATTTAGCACGGGTGCATGGGTCAGGAGGTATTTCAGTTCTTGAAATCTTTCTTCACATTTTGACGTCCAAATGAATTTAATCCCCTTTTTCTGAAGGGCGGTGATTGGAAAACCAATATTGGAAAACCCTTTTATGAACCTTCTATAGTATCCTGATAATCCCATGAAGGACCTAATATCATATACATATTTTGGTGTAGGCCATTCCATAATGGATATGATCTTGTCGGGGCCTACTACCACCCCTCCCTTAGATATGACATGGCCTAAGTAATGGACTTGCTTCTGAAAGAAATTACACTTTCTAAACTTAGCGTAGAGCTGATGATATCTTAGTACTTGAAGTATGAGTCTAAGATGTTCTTCGTGCTCCTCCCTATTCTTGGAGTAGATTAGGATATCATCAATGAAAACCAAGATGAATTTGTCCATAAATTGGTTGAGTACATTATTCATCAAGCAAATAAAAATGGTGGGGGCATTGGTTAACCCAAATGACACCACCACAAATTCATAGTGACCATACCTCGTCCTGAAGGTTTTTTGTGGATGTCTTCATCCTTAATCCGGACTTACACCCCTTTCTGCAATATTTTTTCATTTGAAGGGATGATATTTGTCTCACTGAGACAGGCTTCTAAATTCCTTGGAGGTTTGTTTTTCTCCCTTCTTCACTTACACATTATAAAGTTTTTTGATAACAGTCCAATTTAGTTTTATAAGAATCCAACCAATCCATACCAATCAACAAATCATAAGATCCTAGGGGAAGTATGTTAAGGGTCGCTTGGGTGGGAAATCCACCCATGATGAATTGACAGGTTGGTATGACCTCTACCACCTTTCGTTTGGTCCCTGTGGCTAATTGCACCAACCAAGGTTTAACATGTCTAATTAGTTGTAGTTTACACTTATCAACGGTCTGAGGGGCCACATAACTCAAATTAGAACCTGCCTCAATAATAGAAACTAGATGGTTGGCGATCATACCTTCTAGCTCCACTACTGAAGCTTTGTGGTTGGCTTGATTATTTTCCAAGGCTACATAGATTTGTGGCATGCTCCTAGCCACATCATTGACGGTGGTAGCTTCTTGGATATTGTAGACTCTCTTACTATGTTGTTGTCTATGTGGGCAGTCCCTCAATCGATGATCTTCTCCACAACCCCAACATTTTAAGGGTTCCTTCTTTAGGTTATCGGTCTTTTATGGGACTACCTTAAAAGGTTTATTTCCACTTTGAGAGGGGAAATTTCGTTGATATACACTTCTAGTAGGAAGGCTCCTTCTAGAATATTTTCCATATTTCTTGAATCTTGAGGATTTAAACCCTTTCTTATAGAATCCTGAACTACTCCTAGTCTTCCAGTCCTCGTGAGATCTTGTCTTAATCCCAAAATGTTCATAGAAATACCTTGCCTTCCAGATAGTTTATTCTAATCTCTTTGGTTCATCAAACTCAATCCTACCCCGATAGGTCTGAGGTAACCCACTAATGAACCGCTACATTTTTACTTTTTCATATTTTATGTAGGGTACATACCCTAGTAGTTCAACGAATTTATTGAAAAATTCATCGATGGTGAGCTACCCCAGCCTGAGTTCATAGAATTCCTTAGTCTTCCCATCCATGTATTTCTCTGACAGATACTACTTCCTAAAGTATTTCTCAAACTGTTTCCATGACAATTCCTTCTCATGGACTCCTTTCACATTCCTAAGGTCCTCCCACCAAATGGAAGCCTTTCCATTCAGGTTAAAGATGGTTATTCGAGCCTTCATGTTTTCAGAGTAGATGTTGGCCTTTGGTTATGGAAGGAAGTGAAGAACAAGTAAGAAAAGGTGAAAATCCAACTTCGTGGAAGACATAGTAATTGTCACTGGGTCAAAGTGAGCAAAAGAGCAGAAAAGATGGAGTGAAGTACAGAAATGCAAGCCGTTGGATGAGGAGATCAAGGATGACATATCAGCAACGAATATGGATCGAGGACAACTAAGCAAGTGGAAAAATCCATCTTTGGATGCTTTGGAGCATCGTGCAAGAAGGAAGGAAAGACAGGCTGGCGAAGCCTGGAAAAAGCGGGTCAAGTTGACCTAGGGTTTTAGACACCTAGGGTTTTGGTATCTAGGGTTTTCGCACCTAGGTTTCGACCTAGGGTTGTCGGTGAAGTATTGTAATGTATAAATAAAGGTCAAGAGGACTTGGGTCGGGTTGGTACGATATTGTTGTTGATCTAGCTTCATTGATGTGGTGAGATATTATTGTATTGAGAGAGAGAAGTGCTAAGTGAGAGAGCCTTATGGTATTGTAAGACCTTCAGTTGTGTGCGAAGGTCAAGTCATGTAGTTGGGTGCACGGGAAAGGGAGAGAAAGAGAGAGAAGAAAGAAGATCTGCTAGCTAAGAGCGCAGACAAGAACTGTAGGCTTTATCTTAATAAATCATAAGCACAGTTATGTGGAAGTATCCCTAGAGAGAGGGTGAACCACGTACATCTTGTGTTGTGTGTGTGATTGATGCTTTGATCTCTGTCACTATTATATTGTTATTTGCATTGTTGTATTAGATCAGATCTATGACTATGCAGGGTAGATCTAGTTGGGTGAGGGATATATGAAGGTTTCCTTGTTGTTGTATTAGATCCACTTGATATTCCCCTAGTTTTAGACATCTCTTTCATGCACCCCACCCTCTTAGTTTCTTTGGGTGAGACTACATCTACTTTGCAGGTGTTTTTGAAAGGGCCAGTAGCTAGGGCTTGTTGGTGTGCTCTTGGAGATGAACCCTGGGTCTTCCCCTGTGCCAAAAAATGGTTTCGTTGTCGAGACAGGAATCTTTGTGAGGGAATGTCAAGGTGGTTTTCTTCGAAGGAAGAGACTCAAAAGTGGATAGAGGATCAAGAGAAGGACTTCGCTGAAGCCCAGAACAATAACCCTAATTTTAGTATAGAGGATTTGTTGTAGAAATATATCTTTACCGATATACACAAGATCTTCTTCACAGAAATCCACCAGGATTTGTATGAGTGGCTAGCTAGACTAGCAGATACCCAGTTCGAGATTTGATCTAGACCTCCTATGGTTTGGACGTCGAAGTTGATCAAGAAGTTCAAAAGAGTTGATAACACCATATCACGAGAAGTAGATCACTGGTTCGATAGTACCATTGGAGGGTACATCACAAAGTTTTTTGTTGACAGAGTAGAGTCATACAGCCAAGCTGAAAGATATTTCAATAAGGGGCCCAGAGGAAAAAATTTACAATTCCTGAACTTGAGACTCAAGATGTTATTGCATGAAAATAATGTCTTGAAGATACAGTATATCGATTGGATTTGAAAATACTAATGTTCAAGAATTCAAACAGCGATAGAGATACAGAAGTTGGACATACACGTAGTGGGAGAGTATTCATAGGGGTTCACCTTGAGAACCTGTTTAAGCAAAACTACGGGGAAGAGAGTTTCTACAGTGGAGAAGAAGAAATCTGACAGACAGAGAACATTCAGAACCCGCTAGGACAAATGAAGGAGAAGCCGAAGAACCTCGCCAGGATGAGCATGAAACTTCAGGAACTGTGCAATATGTTGAAGTAAGTATTGTTAATCCTCTTGTTAATTCAGCAGCACTAGGTAATCAAAATAATCAAAACCACCAGAGTTCTCAAAGTATTGTTACTAGTAGCTCAACATCTACTCAGATAGGAAACCTAGGTAGATCTATGGTAGATGAGATGAGGCTCCCTATCTTTAGGGGAGATGGATCTGAATATCCTGATCAGAATTGGTTTCTCTACGAAGATGTATGGAATATTAAAAATGTCACCGATGAAGTTATTAAAAGGACCCAGTTCAACACTACCCTAAGGGATCACGCACTGAGTTGGTACATGAAGCTTGTCCAAGGAATTGCGCAGCCTAAGTCACTGGGCAAGATCAAGAACGCATTGATCACAGAGTTCAAGAAGCCTAAGTCAGAGTCACAATGAATTATAGAGCTAAAAGAGATCAAACAAGAGGTGGCCGAACCGGTATGGGAGTTCGATCAGAGATTCAAAACCTTAACATGTCGATTAACTTTCAAGATCCCAGATGAAAAGAATAAAGAATGGTTCATCGATTCCCTTTTACCACACATTAGATTTCCCCTGATGCAGTAGAATATTGATTCATAGGAAGAAGCATTGGAAATCGCTATGAATCTTGAATCAGCCCCTATGGGAGAATCCAACTTAGGTATGAGCCAGATCTTGAGCCAGCTGACTAGTTTGTCTCTGCAGGTCGAGGATATGAAGAAGGACAAGGGGAAGGACAAAAGAGAAGATATCTAGTGCGTAATATGCAGATCAGAAGGCCATGATAAGGAACATTGTCCTTTGTTCCATGAATATTTGGCCTCAGTAGCACCGAGCCCCTTGAAGCTAGTCAACCTGCCCTAGTGCGAAGTATGCAGAAATAGGCATCGCACAGATGAGTTCTATTACATGCAAAAGTATGTTCAGACTCCCACAAATTTATATTGCACATTATGTAAGTCTGTGGGGCATGACGATAGGGACTGTAGGGCCTATGAACTTATGCATGAAAGAACGATTGACATATACAAGATCCAAGGCGAAGCACAACAAGAAAAAAACACTCTGCAGTATAACTCCCCAGGAAGAGAAAATTCCAATCCTCGCAGTGGATACAGAGATGAGGATGAGGTGGAGGAATGGGTCGAGGCCGAGGACAGATCATCTGTTACAACTACACGCAACCAGGATACTTGGCAAGGGATTGTCAGAATCCTTGCACTACATGCAACTACTGCAACTCGTTTGACCATGTTATAGAAGATTGCCATGTGCTGCTAGCTAAGCTGCAGGAAAGATAAGGACCTCAGCGGAATCCACAAGTGCAATTGATATATTTTGAGCCTCGCAGGGAAGACCCTGAAGTTGTTATTATCACTCGATGAGGAACTTCTACAGGAGAGGACGGAATGACTCAAGGAAAGATTGCAGAAGACTCGGGTATCAGGAAGGCTACAGAGAAGACCCAAACTTTCGATGCAAAGAAAGAAAGACAAATATTTGAGGAAGCAAGACAAGATTTCAAAGAAGATCAAGGTTCCTCATCAAAAATATAGCCAGAAATAAAAGAATATGGAACGTCTCAGGCATTTGATCAATTTGCTTTGCCACAGGAGGGAAAATAGGTACGTAAGCTCATGGAATTTTTATGCACCTGTGTTAAGTTGATTCAGGATAAAGGCATTGTACAAGAGCTACAGAACTTAATCGGACAGTGTGAACTAGGAAAGATAGACCCCTTACTAAATAGGGCAATACATCAAATCGGAAAAAGGAGAAAGACAAATAAAGAATTACACTTGAATGCTAAAATAGGAGAGTATGATATAGACTATGTGGTCCTCGACTTAGGGTCGAAGGTCAATTTCATGACGAAGAAAACTTGGGCACTGATGGGAAAACAGAAGTTGATCTACTCCCCTATCAGGCTTAGGATGGCTAACCAGCAAGTTGTCATCCCCTTTGGCAGATTGGAACATGTCCTTGTGGACATCAATGGAGTGAGAACGTTTGCAGATTTCGAGGTAATTGAAATTGTTGATGACAGTTGCCCTTACCCTGCACTGTTAGGAATTGATTGGGCCTTCGATAACTCCACAATGGTTGATTTGAAGAAAATACGTATGACATTTGAAAGAGATGGCCTTCAGGTCATTGCACCCTTAGATCCATATGAGGGTCCACGATATACAAAGCCCATTAGAGAAGAAGACCACACATAAAAACTAGAAAACATATACAAACTAACATCCAGATAGCAGGATTACATCAACCCTATAGCCAATGGGAACTTGAGCTCGGGAAGTGACAGTGCATGTTCATCAGATTCAGAAGAAGCGTTGGAGAACTGGTAGAACTAGATGTATGAAGTATCTACCAGAAGATGTGCCAGATTAACCAGAGAAGCTCGCTGGATCGGCACAACAGTAAGTAACTTACCCACATTTGATGGTATGAACCCTTTAGAATCCTTCCTATAAGATTTTGAAGCAAGTGTACCAACACAACAGAGGTTGTTGGCAATGAATGAGGCCCTGAAATCCACACCAGCAAGATGGTGGGGAACCCACAAAAGCAATATTACAGACTGGGTACAATTTCAAACTTTGATGACAACGTGGTTCTCAACACGTAGAAGCATGTGAAGCAAGGTACACAGGTCAAATATGCCCAAAATACCATGTGCATATTTGCAAAGATGCCTGGAGTGACATTCCCTGAGAACAATGGGTGCACAGATTCATTAACACATTGGACACAACCCTTATCAATTGGTACCTTCAAGCAGAACTGTGCCTCATCACTGTAGACTAGGAAGGTATGATTCAAAATTTTGTAACCACCTTTTTATTTGAAAGTGAATATCCTTCATTAGACCAAGCATTACATATTCTGAGATAGAAGGTATTCGAAGAGGCATCTAGCCTCCCTATGGAACAAGAAGAGGACAAATGGACTGCACCTCTCCAAAAATTGCAGATTTGCTACAACATCAATGTCAACGATGATTATCCCAGGAAGGTAAACATCACTGAAAAAGAAGGCCAAAGAGTTGTGGAAGGACCGAGAGTTGAGCTACCATTTATTGGTCAGCCAATCAAGACTTAAAAATTCAATATTGGGACAGAGGAGACACCAAATCTTTCCAATGTCGAAGATTACTGGGATGTTGCTACCATTGACAAGATTATAGTCTTGCTTCACGAATATCAGGACTTGTTTCTGACCAAGTTCACTAATATGAAAGGTATCAAAGGTCCTATGGGAGAGATGAGGATACCTTTGAAACCAGGTGCGAAGACAGTCAAGCAAAGACCCTACAGATTGAACCCAAAATATAAGGAAAAAGTGAATATTGAGCTCGACAGAATGTTGGAAGCAGGGATTATTGAACCTGTCGAAGAGTCGGAGTGGATCAGCCCTATGTTGGTACATGACAAGAAGACAAGTGAGATTAGGATATGTGTAGATCTCAGGAAGTTGAATGATTCTTGTCTGCATGACCCTTTCCCTACACCATTCATTGATGAAATATTAGATAATGTGGGAGGCCAGGAGGTATATTCTTTTACAGAAGAAGTGCATGCAGTGTCAAATTTCTTTAAATCTGAAGAAGTGCATCTTCTTCTCACCATTTGGAGTGCTATTAGGTCATATTGTATGCAATCAAGGATTACTGGTAGATCCCTCTAAAATCTCCATCATAGTTGATTTGTCGCCTCCTACTTCAGTGAAACAACTGCGCACTGCGCTAGGACATACTGGCTATTACAGGAAATTCATTAAAGGCTATGCTTAGATCACAACACCGATGGAGAAGTTTTTGAAGAAAGACTATGAGTTTGGTTGGACAGATGAATGCTAGTAGAGCTTCGACACACTAAAACAGAGGATGGTGATTGTGCCCATTCTGGTCTTTCCAGACTGGAGCAAGGAGTTTCATGTGCATGTCGATGCGTCTTATATTTCCTTAGGAGAATTATTGGCACAACCTATAGAAGGGGATATCGAACATCCTTTATCTTTTGCTTACAGGAATCTATCTACAGCTGAAGTTAATTACACCACTACCGAGAGAGAAGGATTAGCCATGGTGTACGCACTGTAGAAATTCTACCACTACTTGTTGGGAGGACACTTTAAAATGTTCACACATCACTTTGCGTTGAAGTACCTAGTCAACAAGCTAGTGTTGGGGGGGGTGAATATGAATATGGCTTATGTTGTTTCAAGAATATGATTTTGAGATCATAGTTAAGCCAGAAAAAATGAACAAGGGCCCTGACCACTTGTCGAGGTTGGAACATGGTGAAGAACCCACCAGTTTGGAGGATACACTGTCGGATGCACAACTGCTCGCCATTAGAAATATTGATGACCACTTTGCAGACATAGTCCAGTTCCTATCAACAGGAATGGCACCTAGTGAGTATACAATTCCCCAGAAGAAACAACTAGTGGTGCGTGTTGCGGACTTTTCACTAATAGTTGGTCAGATATACAAGATGGGACCTGATGAAATACTAAGGAGATGCGTTATGGAGGCAGAACGACCATTGATCCTCACAGAAGCTCATGAAGGCATTGCAGGAGGACATTATGAGGGAAAGCAACTGCGTAGAAGGTTCTTAGAGCTGGCATTTGGTGGCCTACCTTACACAGAGATGCTAAAGATTATGCCAGAGCCTGCAATGTATCCCAGAGAGTTGGAAAACCATCCCAAAGAGATGAAATTCCATTAGCATTGTAGATGACCCTACAAGCATTTGAAAAGTGGGCCATTGACTTCATGGTACGTATAAACCCACCAGGAAAACACACAGGAGCACAGTACATAATTACTGCGACAAAATACCTAACTAGATGGGTTGAAGCAAGATAAGTAAAGGACTATAGTGCAACTACAGCTGCGCGTTTTATATTTGATGACATAATAACTAGGTTTGGATGCCCCAAGACCCTTATGAGTGATCAAGGCCCACACGCCATCAATAAGACAGTCGAAGCCCTGACTGAAGAATTTGCAGTCCACCATCAGAAGAGTACACCTTACCATCCACAAGCAAATGGAACAGTTGAAGCATTCAACAAGATCTTAGAGATCGCACTGACAAATATTTGCAGTGTGAATAGGGATGAATAGGATTTAAGAGTACCTGCAGTACTATGGGCCTATAGAACCACTTGAAAGAAATTAACTATCCAGACCCCTTTCAAGTTGGTTTATGGTCTTGAAGTTGTTGTCCCGATGGAATACTTGGCGCCAAGCTTAAGAATTGTTGCATTTACAGACATAGATGATACTAGCGTTGTTCGCGAAAGGCTTGCACAGTTGGTTGAACTGGAAGAAGAAAGATTTATTTTATGATTCCATCAGCAGGTTCACAAGGAATGAGAGAAGGCCTATCATGATAGGCACATCAAGAAGAAGGCATTCAAGTAGGGTGATTTCATATTGTTGTATGAAAGTAAGTTTACAAAACATAGAGGAAAGTTTAGGATGCATTGGCTCGGACCATATGAGGTGGCCTATATTACCAAAGGGGGAGTTGTGTAGCTAAAGACATTGAATGGAAAGTGGAAGGAAGGATTAGTGAATGGGATTCGGTTGAAGTTGTACTATGACAACCAGTTGCCTCGCAGACCTCAATAACAACAAGAAGAAAAGGGTCTAGGTACCAGGTGCAGTTGAAACTGGGTACCAGACACAGAAAATATAGTATGCACAAGGATGAGAAGGAGGCATAGAGCAGAAAGAAAAGACTACCCTGTGCAGTCCAAAGTCGAAGTAAAACAGATGGATCAGATCTAAAGTGCCTCGGGATGAGTCACAGGTGAGTGTTGGGGGCATGTTGGCCCTTGGTTATGGAAGGAAGCGAAGAACAAGGAAGAAAAGGTGAAAAGAGAACTTCGTGGAAGACACAGTAACTGTCACTGGGTCAAAGTGAGCAAAAGAGAAGAAAATATGGAGCGAAGTATGAAAATGCAAGTCATTGGACGAGGATATCAAGGATGACAGATCATCAAGGATGGATCGAGGAAAACTCAACAAGTGGAAAAATCCACCCTTGGATGAATTGGAGCACCGCGCAAGAAGGAAGGAAAGACACGCTGGAGAAGCCTGGAAAAAGTGGGTCAAGTTGACCTAGGTTTTAGACACCTAGGGTTTTGGTATCTAGGGTTTTGGCACCTAGGTTTCGGCCTAGGGATGTCGGTGAAGTATTGTAATGTATAAATAAAGGTCAAGAGGACCTGGGTTGGGTTGGTACGATATTGTTGTTGATATAGCTCTACTGATGTGGTGAGATATTATTGTATTGAGAGAGAGAAGTGTTAAGTGAGAGATCCTTCTGGTATTGTAAGATCTTCAGTTGTGTGCGAAGTTCAATTCCTGTAGCTGGGTGCACGGGAAAGGGAGAGAAAGAGAAATAAGAAAGAAGATATGCTAGCTAAGAGCGCAGACAAGAACTGTAGGCTTTATCTTAATAAATCGTAAGCATAGTTATGTGGACGTAGCCCTAGAGAGAGGGTGAACCACATACATCTTGTGTTGTGTGTGTGATTGATGCTTTAATCTCTGTCACTGTTATATTCTTATTTTCATTGTTGTATTAGATCATATCTATGACTATGCAGGGTAGATCTAGCTGGGTGAGGGATATATGAATGTTGCCTTGTTTTTGTATTAGATCCACTTGATATTCCCATGGTTGTAGACATCTCTGTCATGCAACCCCCCTCTTAGTTGCTTCGGGTGAGATTGCATCTGCTTCGCATGTGTTGTCGAAAGGGCCAATAGCTAGGGTCTGTTGGTGTGCTCTTGGAGATCAACCCTAGGTCTGCCCCTTTGCCAACAGTAGTCATGGACTATGAAGTATTTATTTGAGACAAGAATCCAAAATCCAGCCTCTTCTCCCTTCCTAATCTCTCCATCGAAAGAGGGTGGTTTGGATTTCTTGAATTCTTTAGGATCATGATTTTTGGAATGCTTCCTCTTCTTTCCTTTCCTTTGAGAATGTGGGCTTGCTTTTCTACTAGAAGATCCTTCGGATTTGCCAGCTTCCTTCTTCGAGGTGTTTCTGCCAGTGTGGTCACTTATGGAGTCATGTTTTTGAATCTCAGGCAGACTTTGGCTTCTCCTCTTATGCCGTCGGTCCACATGACTGGTTGCGGGTTCATGCTATAGTTTCCTCTGTATGTCGGACAAGCTCTACAACAAGACTGTGTTAATTTTTGTTTGTTTTTCTTGCTCCTTTATCAATCTTTCGTTGTCAGCCTTGCAACTCTGTAATTTGGCCCTGAGGCTCCTTACAGTTTCAACCAGATCTGGAGGGGTTTCCACCAACCTCCTTTCGTCATATTCTTCGTCTCTATTATGGGAGCCATCCCCTACTTCATGACACGTCACCATCCTTTAGTCTTGAAGTTTTCCTCATGATTTACTGACTTCTCGAGTGTTGAAAAAAACACTTATTGTTGGCTAACAGTCTATTAGTTCATGAACAATACATGGTTCAATTTCTTAAAAGCATACACATAGTAGAAAGTTTAATTTTTTTCTTTAATAACATTTTTAACCAGACTTTTTAAGAAAGAGGTACGGTAGAGTGTCACTCTATTGAAAGTACTCTAAATAGAATTTTTAAGTGAATTGTCCATGATCCCAAGTAGGCCAATTGTTGTAACCATGGTCTGATACCAATTTTTAACACACCCACGACGGGGCATAAATAAAAAAATATATATATTTCCTCAATTAGTCGAATCATCCATCCATGGTCTCTAATCCTGGTCAATGGACCTTCAAAATCCCTAAGTTGAAGCAGCTCTTCCGTTCCCTTCTATAATCTCTAAGAAATCAATCCATGAGTCTTTGTAAGACTTCACCTATTCGAACTAGCACCAGGCGCAAGCCCCCTCCACGTGACCACTACACGTCACCACAAGCCTAACTAAAAGTCACGTCATGAAATCGTGTATCGGGTCCTCGCATGTGAGTCACCTTGACTCTTCCAATATTTGATCTCCTGACATGGACCTAACACTTGATAGATCCTCCTTATTATGACCATCGGCTGTGACCCGGGGCTCAACCTCAAGCGCTTATCAGGACTTCGCATTTCGCAAAGATGGAGGATCACTCACCTCCCTTCTCCCGATATTTGAAATGTCAATATCTCCTTGCCACAGATCAACGATCATGATTCTTCCACGATATGACAGTCCAGATCACATAGGGATTTTGCGTATCACAACTCCTGATATGATTCACCTCTGTTCTCCCGACTCCCGAAATACCAATTTCCCGATTGGAAAATCCTCTAGGCGTTAGCTCCTCCTGATAGGCTCCTTTGATTGAGACTTTGTGCGATAACCTGGGGCCCAACTACCAAGCGCTTTGGAACTTCATGTTTCACATCTCCTGAGGGAATTTTACTTCTCCTATCTCAAGTCCGATATACGAACTCCCTCCAAGACCCAATCTATGGTCGACACCCTCCCTTCGATCGATGGTTGCGATCAAATTGTGAGTTCGCGTCTTGGGTATTTGGATGTGAGTCCACCCTGACTCTTCTAATCCGTGATCTTCCGATAGTGTCAGACCAACAGTCCATGGTATTCCTTGATCCAACGGTCCCGATATCCTCTCTCGCGAATTGGGATTTCGCATTTCGCAACTTTGGAGGTTGGCTTACCTATGTTTCCTCGATTCCTGATATCCACTTTCCAGATGAATGGTTTGGATCCCTAATTCAATAATTGTCTGTGATCCTTTTACGAACTCGGACTTCATGAGTTCTCTCTCTTCTGCAACTCCAAAAAGGTTAAATCTCGTGCACTTTCCTATAGATCCAACGGTTGTTGGTCCACATGCTCAAACCTAACCGTTGAGATCTTATCTCCTCTACGCTCGTTCCACATCGTCTGGACTCTGATATGAAAATCCAAGTGGGTCCCAATAGATCCTGGGATCTACGGCCCAGATCACATCGTGATTTCAGATTTCGAAGGTTTACTCGCACCAACGCGGGATTCTCCCATCACGTGAACTATGAACTCACTTGTCCGATGGTAAAGGTGGGTCCCGATAGATCCTTATATCTATGGCCCAAATCACATCACAAATTTGGGTTTTAGAATTCAAAGGATCTGTCCCTTTCACTATGATTATCAACATTCATCGGACCTATGAAGGCTAAAGAAGTCGAGGTGCTAACGCCTGCATTCCTTCCTCAAATATAACAGTTGTGATAGACCTCGGATCTTCTCGAATGGATCAAGTCTATTCAACTTCCAAACGAAAGGATACTCCCTTTCGATACTTGAATTCCTCACTATCCCTCCCGAGCTTCATCAGTTGTGAAGGATTTAAGAGCGTTATGCTCTTTCTCCTAGACTTAACACATAGAAGGATCTTTAGCACAACTATTGTGCTCCTTCATCAATTCTAGGACTTAAGTGGCTCTGGGTTTCTTCTTACCTTGCATAAATCTTCTGCATATCTGCACTACCTCTCATGATCTTAATAGACTCTCTCCTCGCAGGGATTTCGGGATTCAACCTCCACATTCAGGGAAGTACTCACTTGACTCTAGGATGATGATGAAATTCCATGGGGAAACCGCCTTCGAGTGATTAAACTAGGGCGCATGGAAATCCAAGCAGAATTATAGGCTCTCAAGGAAATGAACGCATATTTATAACTTAATCATTTAATACAGAGAAAGAAACCTTTATAGACATGTAAATACTCAAATTCATCCATTATTTTCAATTCAAACAAACATAAGGCAAGAAAATACGTATCATAACCATAGAGTGTGATGTGACTGCTGAAAGGGGTGCTCGTTTCCACCCAACCATAGGCTCAGTCACTCCCAATGGATTTATCTTTGGCCACCCCCGAGCTTAAGCCACGATGATTTGAGATTCAATCTCTTACCTCTAGCTCAATGGAAGTTAGGGAAGAAGGTTACTCTCCTTCTCCCAATACAGAAAATAGATCAGGATGAAGTTTACTCTCCTTATCCTGATTCAATCTCTAATTTATGTGATTAGAACTCACTATTCCTCCATTAGTTCTTTCTCGGACCCGAGAGTTTCCTCTCTCGTATCTGCATTTTTTTCTCTGCAGGTCTCCCTCTATCCACCACGCTTCCTTTCTTGCCTCCCTCGGAAATATTGTGTGTGGCTCGAATCCCCTAGTCCGTGGTCAGGTCTAGAAGCTTTATCGTTGGGCAGTATGCCCCATCCCTCATTAACTCTTGAGGAGGCCTTCCCACCTACCAGCCTGACGAGAATTCATTCATGATCAGAGGGTTGTTCTGATCTGAGGAAATTAATTCCATCATGGTACTGGTTCGGTGGGGGTTAACGCAACCATTCCTGGTCCCCTCCACCACCTTTCACAACATTTTGTGGTCTCTCTCTCAGCACATCCCCTTTTTCAACAATCATGCAACACGTAACCATTTTCTATTAAAATAATCAAAATTTACATTCATCGACCTTCTACACAAGGTCCATCAAATCAAACATTCACACTTTTAATTTTGTCGTAGTTCCTCGACCCATATAGTTATATTTACAGACTGGGGGAAACAGGGTGCTACAGGTCATGTGTAGAGGAACATTGCGCCTGGTGCTTGTTCGCGCGGATAAAATTCGCGAGGACCTGTGGATCAAAAATCCTCTAAGTGTATAATCCAATGGCGCAAATTAAATATACATTTTGATCGAAGGGTTTCTCTTTCACTTCATGATTTCTTGATCAGTTACGATTCAGTTATATGAATTGAATCATTGTTCTTGGGCGTTATAGATTCGTAGTGTAACGGATTATGAGAAAAAGTATAAAATAAAAATGTTGTGATAGAGTGAAGTTGGTTTTTTTCTCTTAAAAATGTGTTGAACCATATGAAATGAAAATTACAGTATGAACAGAGTGAGAACAAATTCAGAGATGAAGAACAAAAGCGGGACAAAGAAGAAATGGTGAAAAGAACAAAATGTACAAGAACCTAAGAGCATGAGAAGAATAGAGAAAAAGCAGATGGAAAGAGACAACAAGTGAAGCTAGGTATGAATAGACAGAAGCAGAGAAG
This sequence comes from Picea sitchensis, assembly GCA_010110895.2. Classification (NCBI taxonomy): domain Eukaryota; kingdom Viridiplantae; phylum Streptophyta; class Pinopsida; order Pinales; family Pinaceae; genus Picea; species Picea sitchensis. Next base: position 39,729 of record SNQJ01S0015523.1, read on the forward strand.
TATTGCAGAATAGAAAAGAGACAACAAGTGGAGCCAAGCATGAACAGACAGAAGCAGAGCAAAATTACAGAAAAGAAAGAAATGTTAAGCATTGACATATCTGTATTGTTGTAAGGTATTATTCAAGAAAATATTTATAGACAAGGGTGTAGGGTGGTGCTAGGGAGGATTGTGATCCTCTGTTATTCAAGTTGGTGCTTGAATTCTGGGAGTTGTATCTTCCATCTAGTTGTGGCTAGAAAGTAGGGAGGCAGGGTGGTGCTAGGGAAAACGAAGAGTTTTTTGTGTGCAAGTTGGTGCTAGGGAAAACGAAGAGTTTTTTGTGTGCAAGTTTGTGCTTATACGAGTGGAAGTAGGTGCTTCCATCCAGTTGGTGTTGGAGATCATAAGGGAGATCATAAGGATAAAATATGCTTCTTTCTAGTGGGTGCTAGAGAATCTAAAGGGTTGGTGCTCTCTACAAGTTGCAGCTTGTTAAAGAAGAGGTTGTAGCCTCATTTTGAGTTGGTGATCAAAGATAGATATCATTCTAAGACTGCCTATCATTCGAAGAAGAAGAGTTTTTCTCCCTTTATGGGTTTCATAATGAGTATCTGTCTCTATGTATATCATATGTGTTATTGATGTTTATTATCTTTGTTGTTCATGTCTTGCATAATCTTGATGATCACTTGGAGAAGATTAATACAATTTTCATAGGCATAAAATTGTTTAAGCACAGTAACAACTGNCAGTTGGCTTAGTAATTTAAACAGAGAGGGATCTTGATGAAAGGTTTGGCATACTTCTGTTATCATATGGTGAAACTGAGGTAGCGATAGGCAATGGTGAGTGTAGTGGCCATATTGTGAACAGATGGCTCAAGCGAATTTGGTTTGCAACCCTTTACTGCCTGTAGTGGAGGACACGGTCATAGTACTAAATGTGTTTGGAGAAGCAACGAGTGGTGTGGTTGCTTGAGGGAGTTCAATCAGATTGTGTAACTCAGGAAGAGAAGGACATATATTAGTGGGGTGTCCCTCTCTTTCGCATAGTGCGCAAGGAGGTTGAACTCAAGGGGGAAGTAGAGTTGTGGGCTCTTTCTTCTTCCGTCTACCTCCAGTCGTGGTAGTGGTGCTGGTGATTGGGGGTGAGGGTGGCATGGTCGGATTTAGTACTGGAATATGCATTGGGATTCCCTCGGACTGAGGAGGGAGAGATGGTTGAGGAACCATCATGGGTGGGTGTAGATACCATATAGGGATGGCGAGCACCTTGTTGGGAAGGGTAAGTGTTGCATCTACCTGAAAAGAATGTACTCTCGGTGGGGCGTAGAAGAAGGCGATTTGAGTGATGGCTTGGGGGATTGTCTCACAAACTAGGATTTTCCCCTGGGAGAGGGGGAAATCGAGGATAAGTGGTGTAGTATGGTTCTCAAGGAAACCCTGAGGTAAAATTTCTTCAACTGGTAGAACGTCGAGGTGGATATAGGCATCATTGGGAGGAATGGTGTCTACGGTGTCAGTTCCATTAGAAGATATGACACACAATTGTGTTGAAGGGTGTATAAGAGGTGGTGCTCCATGGTATTCCCCTAGCAAGGATGGGTCCTTGAAAACTTTGGGGCCCATGTCAATGAGTGAATAAGCATCAAAACTAGTGCAGACAAGAGGCAATATGTTATCGATGTTAGCAGAATGGTTAGGCTCATAATGTGTAATTTTTTCAATGGTGACGATTTTCTCGTTGTGGGGGAACATCATCGTTCAAAACAAAGAAAATGATACTTCCTTCATAGCATACATGTATCTATGTCCAAACAAGATATTGTAATCGAGCGGGGCATTGATAACCTCAATGTCGATGAGGATGGTTTTTCCCCCGAGTTCGACGAGGTCATTTTGAAAGAGCCATTTAGGGGAGTATGGTCGACCATAATAGGCTTTTAATGTGATGGTGGATGGTATAAGCTTAGGGGAGCCAAGTTTCTGCCATATATTTTTGGACATGATGCACGTGGATGCACCTTCATTAATGATACACAGATGAACCGTGATGTTCTGAATCTTGACTAGTATCTGGAAAGCTACTAGAGTGGGGAGATGAGGTTCTTTGTTATCTAGATCAAATGTGATGAGTCTAGTATTAGTTGGGTTGGCTGCCCCCAAGGAGGAAAGTAAGGATTTGTGTTGAGTTGGACAGGTTTGGAGGACCTCCAATATAGACATGGTTGCGGGAGATTGTGCCAAGTCATCGACCAGACTATATTTGTGTGTTTCCATAGCCTGAGGGTTGTTGACATTTCATCATAATAGAATCTGAGGGATATGAATGGGGAGTTCAATTTTAGGGCATGGAATCATCAAGGGTTATCCAGCTATAGCTGGAGTTGCTTCTGAAATGGTGGGAGTAGATTCAGGGGGTGCGTTGCATTGAGGACCGCGCGTTTGCAGAAGAATTTATTCTTCGCTAGTGAGGAGGATATTGCGATCCACCGGATTTCTAGGGGGATGGGCCCTGGGTTTTGATACTGTCCCATTTGTGGTGGGGAAGGATGTACCTCTTGTTGGGTATTCATCACACCTTGGTGTGGAATAAGGTTTTTCAACATGGTCGGGGCTAGTTGTTGTAAATGTTGTTGTGGGGTTTGTTGAGGGGCAGACGGTGCTAGAGGACGTGGTGCATTCATAGATTATTTCATCCATTTAAAGTCATCAATTTGGGGGAAATGGTGGGTATAATTTCCATGCTCACCGCAAAGAGCGAAGGGAATTTTTTTTGCAGGTTGTTATTGTTGTTCCTCCCTTGGCTTTTGTTGTTATTGTCCCCTTGGGGGTTCTGGTTACCCTGATTTTGGTTGCCCCCAACAGGTTGGTTTTGTTGGGGGTTATTTCCCCCTGGTCCCAGGTTATTATTGTTTCGGTTTTTTCCTTTATTATTGGCATTATTTGACTGATGGTATGGATTTGTTGTATTCAACTATTCAAAAGTATGAATTTGTTGAATTTGTATTAGATCATATCTATACCTGTGAAGGATAGCTTAGCTTGATAAGTGATAGATGCATGTTGTGTTGTTGTTGTAATAGATCCACTTGATATTCCCCTGGTTGTAGACATCTTTGTCCTGCAACCACCCTTGCCTCTACCTCGAGTGAGACTTCATCTGTTTCGTAGGTGTTGCCAAAAGGGCTGGTAGTTAGGGTTTTGTTGGTGCATTGAACCCTGGGTCTGCCCCTGTGCCAACAAATGGTTCCATTGTCGGCACAAGAATCTTCGTGAGGGAATGTCTAGGTGGTTCCCATCGAAGACATAGATTCAAAAGTGGATAGAATATCAAGAGAGGGACTTCGTTGAAGCCCAGAATAAGAACCCTAAGCTGAGTATTCAAGATTGGCTACAAAGCTACATCTTCACCGACATTCACGATATCTTCTTTGGAGGAATCCACCAGGAGTTGTTTGAGTGGTTGGATAGGTTAGTTGATACCTAGTTCAAGATCAGATCTAGACCTCCTATGGTTTGGACGTTAGCGTTGATTCAGAAGGTCAAAAGAGTTGATAACATCGTATCTAGAGCAGTATATTATTGGTTTGATAGTACCATTGGAGGGTATATCACTGAGTTTGTTGTTGAAAGGGTAGAATCATATAGCCAAGCCGAGACATACTTCTTCAAAGGACCCAGAAAAAAAAAATTCACTTGCTGAAGCTGAGAATCAAGATGTTGTTGCTTGAAAAGAATGTCTTGAAGATAAAGTAGGTTGGGTGGAAAAGGCTAATGTTCAGGAATTCAGACAGCGACAGTGTAACAGAAGTTGTACATACATGCAGTGGAAGAGTATTTTGAGGGGTTCCCCTTGATAACCTCTTTAATAAAAACTATGAATAAGAGGGTTTCTACAGTGGACAAGAGGCAGATCTGATAGACAAAGAACATTCAGAACCTGTGGGGCCAGAGGAAGAAGCAACTGAATAACTTCACCGAAACGAGCCAGAAACCTTAGGAACTATGTAGGATAATGAAGTAAGTAATATCAATCCTCCTATTGTTTCAAAAACACTAAGAAATCATAACATTCCAAATCACCAGAGTCCGCAGAGCACTATTACTAGAAGTTCATCATCCACTCAGACAGGAAACCTAGGAAACTTCATGGCAGATGAGATGAGGGCCCCTATCTTTAGAGGAGATGGATTTGAAGATCTTGATCAACATTGGTTACTGTGTGAGGCCGTATGGAACATTAAAAATATTTTTGATGAAGTTTTTAAAAGAAATCAGTTTAGCACTACACTGAGAGACCATGCGTTGCGCTGGTACATGAAGCTTGTCCAAGAACTTGTGCAGCCTAAGCCATTGAATGAGATCAAGAACGCATTGATTGTAGAGTTTAATAAACCTAAGTCGGAGTCAAAATGTATTACAGAGTTGAAAGAGATCAAGCAAAAGGTAGTCGAACCTGTTTGGGAGTTCAACCAGAGATTCAAGACCCTAACTGGAAGATTGACTTTTAAGATCCCAGATGAGCAGAACAAGGAATGGTTCATCGCTACCCTCTTACCACATATTAGAGTTCCCTTGATGTAGCAGAATATTTCTTCGCAGGCAGAAGCATTGGAGATCGCCATGAAGCTTGAATCAGACCCTATGGGAGAATTCAGCTCAGGTATGAGCCAGATCATGAGTTAGTTAACTAGTTTGTCTTTGCAGGTTGAGGACATGAAAAGGGACAAGGGAAATCACAAAAGGGAAGACATCTGGTGTATCAAATGCAAATCAGAATGCCATGACAAGGAACATTGTCCCCTGTTTCATGAATATCTGGCCTCGGGAGCTCTGAGCCCTTTGAAGCAAGTCACATTAACCTGGTGCGAAGTATGTAGAAATCGACATCACCCTAGTGAGTGCTACTACATGCAGAAATATGTTCATACCCCTACAAACTTGTATTTCACATTCTATAAATCAGTAAGGCATGATGATAGATATTACAGAGCTTATGATCTCATGCATGAAAGATCAAGAGACATATACAAGATCCAAGGTGAAGTACATCAAGAAGCAAACAATGCGCAGTATAACTCCCCGGGAAGAGGAAACTTCAATCCTCGTGGTGGATACAGAGGATGAGGACAAGGATGAGAAATGGGCTGAGGCCGAGGACAAATAATCTACTATGACTATGCGCAGCCAGGACGTCTAGCAAGGGACTGTTAGAACCCTTGTACCACTTGCAGTTATTGCAACTCCTTCGATCATGTCATTAGGACTTCCCTGTACTACTAACTAAGATTTAGGAAAGACGAGGACCTCAACAGAACCCGCAAGTGAAACTAATATATGTTGAACCTCGTGGAGCAGACCCTAGATTCGTTGTTATTACTCGAGGAGGTGCTACCACAAGAGAGGTTAGAATGACCCAAGGAAAGATTGCAGAAGACGCAGGTATCAGGAAAGTTGTAGAGAAGACCCAAAATTTTGATGCAAAGAAATAAATACATATATTCGAGGAGGCAAGACAAGATTTCAAGGGAGGCCAAGGGTCTTCATCAAAAACACGACCAGAAGTGAGAGAATATGGAATTCCTCAGGCATTTGATCATTCGGATTCGTCGAAGCAAGGAAAAGAGGTAAGTAAGCTCACCAAATTCTTATATACCTGTCTTAAGTTAATTCAGGATGAGAGCGTTGTGCAAGAACTACAGAACTTAATCAGGTAGTATGAGCTAGGGAAGATAGACCCCTTATTGAATAGGGAAGTACACCAAATTGGTAAGAAGAGAAGGACAAATAAAGAATTACATTTGAATGCTCAAATAGGAGAGTATGATATAGACTATGTGGTCATCGACTTAGGGTCGGAGGTCAATGTCATGACGAAGCAAACTTGGGCACTGATGGGAAAATCCAAGCTGATCTCTTCACCTATCAGGATTATAATGGCTAATCAACAAGTTGTCATCCCATTTGGACGATTGGAGCATGTCCCTGTGGACATCGACAGAGTTAGAACATTTGCAGATTTTGAGGTAATTGAAATTGTTGATGACAGCTCCCCTTACCTTGTATTGCTAGGAATTGATTGGGCCGTCAACAATTCCAATGTTGTTGATTTGAAGAAAAGATGTATGACATTTGACAGAGATGACCTTAGGGTCATTTCACCCTTAGATCCAGATAAAGGTTTGTGATACACAAATCCCATTAGAGAAGAAGACCATGCATACGAATTGGAAAACATCTACAAACTAACAACCAGACAACAAGATTACATCAACCTTATAGCCGATGGGAATCTAAGCTAGCGAAGTGACAGCACATGTTCATTAGATTCAGAAGAAGCGCTGGAGAACTAGCAGAACCATATGTATGAAGTATCTACCAGAAGATGTGCTAGATTAACTAGAGAAGTTCATTGGATCAACACAACAATAAGTAATTTACCTGCATTTGACGTTCTAAACCCTTTAGAAGCCTTCCTATCAGATTTTGAAACCAAGTGTACCAATACAACATAGATTGTTGGCAATGGATGAGGCCATGAAAGCCACACCAGCAAGATGGTGGGGGACACATAAAATAAATATCACAGACTAGACACAATGTCGAACCTTGATGATAGCGCAGTTCTCATCACAAGCAGTAAGTTGCGAAGTAAGTTATACTGGTCGAAGTTTCTCAAAGGACCATGTGTGAAGATGCAAAGAGGCATGGAGGTACATTCCTCGAGAACAATGGGTGCATAGATTCATTAACACACTGGACACGACCCCTATCAACTGGTACCTTCAAGCAAAGATGTGCCTCGTCACTGCAGATTGGGAAGGTACGAATCAGAATGTTGTCACCACCTTTTCATTTGAAAGTGAATATCCTTTAGTATACCAAGCATTACAGATTGTGAGATAGAAGGTATTCGAAGAGGCATCTAGCCTCCCTATGAAACAAGAAGAGGACTAATGGATTGCGCCTCTCCAGAAATTGCAGAGTTGTTACAACATCAATGTCGATGATGACGATGATCCAAGGAAGGTAAACATCACTGAAATAGAAGGCCAAAGAGATGTGGAGGGACCAGGAGTTGAGCTACCATTTATTGGTCAGTCAATCAAGATCAAAAAAGTCAATTTTGGAACAGAGGAGACACCAAAGCTTGCCAATGTCATAGATTATTGGGATGTTTCTACCATTGACAAGATTAAAGAGTTGTTGCACGAATATAAGGACTTGTTTCCAACCAAGTTCATTGATATGACAGGTATCAAAGGTCCTATGGGAGAGATGAGGATCCCTTTGAAACAAGGTGTGAAGCTAGTCAAGCAAAGACCCTACAGATTGAACCCAAAATATAAGGAAAAAGTGAAGATTGAGCTTGATAGAATGTTGGAAGAAGGGATTATTGAACATGTCAAAGAATCAGAGTGGATCAGCCCTATGGTGGTACAAGACAAGAAGAAAGGAGAAATCAGGATATGTGTGGACCTCAAGAAGTTGAATGATGCATGTCTGCATGACCCTTTCCCTACACCATTCACTGATGAAGTATTAGACAACGTGGGAGGCCAGGAGGTATATTCTTTTACAGATGGATTTTCAGGATACCATCAGATACAGATTGCTAAGGAGGACCGCCACAAGACCACGTTTGCCACAAAATGGGGATCCTACCAATATACAATGATGCCATTTGGACTGAAGAATGCCCCAGCCATATTTTCCAGGGTGGTGGTCGAAGCGTTCAAAGAATTTTTGCATAAATTTTTAGAAGCATATTTTGATGACTAGACTGTGTTTAGTTTGTTGAAAAATCATATTGAATGTATAGGGCTAATGTTGGATAAATGCAAGCAGTGTCAAATTACTTTGAATATGAAGAAGTGCATCTTCCTCTCACCATTTGGAGTGTTATTAGGCCATATTGTATGCAAGCAGGGATTGTTGGTTGATCCATCTAAAATTGCAATTATAGTTGATTTACCACCTCCTACTTCAGTCAAACAACTGCGCACTGTGCTAGGACATACTAGCTATTACAGGAAATTCATTAAAGGTTATGCCCAAATCAAAGAACTGATGGAGAAGTTTTTGAAGAAGCATTGCCAGTTTGGATGGACAGACGAATGCCAACAGATCTTTGACATGCTGAAATAGAAGATGGTCACTACGCCCATTCTAGTTTTTCCAGATTGGAACAAGGAGTTTCATGTGCATGTCGATGCATCTTCTATTGCACTGGGAGAAGTATTGGCACAACTGGGAGAAGGGGAGATCGACCATCCGTTATATTTTTCTAGCAAGAAGCTATCTATAGCTGAGATTAACTACACCACTATAGAAAGAGAAGGATTAGTCATGGTGTACGTGCTGCAGAAATTCCGCTACTACTTGTTGGGAGGCCACCTCAAAATGTTTACAAATCACTCTGCGCTGAAATACCTGGTCAACAAGCCAGTGTTGTGGGGGAGAATATGCAGATGGCTTCTGTGGTTTCAAGAATATGATTTTGAAATCATAGTTAATCCAGGAAGAATGAACAAGGGCCCTGACCACCTGTCGAGGTTGGAACATGGAGAAGAACCCACCAGTTTGGAGGATACACTATCGGATGCACAACTTCTCTCCATTAGAAAGATTGATGACCACTTCGTAGACATCATCTAGTTCCTGTCAACGGGAATGGCACCTAGTGAGTTTACAATTCTTCAGAAGAAACAGCTAGTGGTGCGCGCTGCAGACTTTTCACTGATAGTTGGTCAACTATACAAAATGGGACCTGATGAGATACTAAGGAGATGCATTATGGAGATAGAGCGACCATTGATCCTTGCAAAATCTCATAAAGGCATCGTAGGAGTACATTACGCAGAGAAAGAAACTACGTAGAAGGATTTGCGAGCTGGCCTTTGGTGGCCTACCTTACACAGAGATGCTAAGGATTATGCTAGAGCCTGTGATGTGTGCGAGAGAGTTGGAAAACCATCCAGATGAGATGAAATGCTATTAGCACCACAGATGACTCTACAAGAATTTGAAAAATGGTCCATTGACTTCGTAGGACCCATAAACCCACCAGGAAAGTGCACAGGAGAAAGGTACATCATTATTGCGACAGAATACTTAACCTGATGGGACAAAGCTAGAGCAGTCAAGGATTGTAGTGCAATTATAGCCACGCGATTTATATTTGATGACATAATAACCAGTTTTTTATGCCCCAATATCCTTATGAGTGATCAAGTCACACACTTCATCAATAAGACAGTTGAAGCCCTCACTGAAGAATTTGCAGTCCACCATCAGAATATTACACCTTACCATCCATAAGCAAATGGGACAATTGAAGAATTCAACAAGATATTGCAGACAACATTGACGAAAATTTGCAATGTGAATAGGGATGACTAGGATTTAAGAGTTCATGCAGTACTATGGGCCTATAGAACCACTTGCAAGAAATTAACAATCCATACCCCTTTCAAATTGGTTTATGGTCTTGAAGTTGTTGTCCTAATGGAATACTTGGTACCAAGCTTAAGGATTGTTTCATTTACAGACATGGATGATACTGGCGTTGTTCGCGAGAGGCTTGCACAGTTGGTTGAACTGGAAGAAGACAGATTCATTGCAGGATTCCACCAGCAGGTTCAGAAGGAAAGAGAGAAGGCCTATCATGACAGGCACATCAAGAAGAAGGCATTCAAGCAAGGTGATTTAGTACTGGTGTATGACAGTAAGTTTATAAAACACCCAGGGAAGCTCAGAACGCATTGTCTTGGACCATATGAGATCGCCTATGTTACAGAAGGAGGAGTTGCGCAATTAAAAACATTGAAGGGAGAATGGAAGGAAGGATTGGTGAATGGGAGTCGACTGGAATTGTACTATGACAACCAGTTGCCTCGCATCTCTCAGTAAAAACAGTAGGAAAAGCGTCTAGGTACCAGGTGCAATTCAAACTGGGTACCAAACACAGAAAAGATAGTTTGCACAAGGAGGGAGAGGAAGCATAAAACAAAAATCAAAGGTTTCCCTGCGCAATCCAAAGTCGAAGAAAAATAGAAGGATCAGATCCAAAGTTCCTCGAGATGAGTCACAGGTGAGTGTTGGGGGCATGTTGTCCCTTTGTTATGGAAGGAAGCAAAGAACAAGGAAGAAAAGGTAAAAAGTGAACTTCGCGGGAGACATAGTGACTATCACTGGGTAGAAGTGAGCAAAAGAGAAGGCAAGATGGAGCAAAGTATGGAAAAGAAAGTTGTTGGATGAGAAGATCAAGGATGACATATCAGCAAGGAAGAGGGATCAAGGAAAACTCAGCAAGTAGAGAAATCCATCATTGGATGCCTTGGATCACAGCGTGAGAAGGAAGGAAAGATAGGCTGGCGAAGCCCGAAAAAAGAGGATCAAGTTGAACTAGGGTTTTATACACCTAGGGTTTTGGTATTTAAGGTTTTGAAACCTAGGGTTCGGCCTAAGGCTGTCGGTGAGGTATTGTAATGTATAAATAAAGTTCAAGAGGACCTGTGTCAGGGGGGTACGATATTTTTGTTGATCTAGCTCTATTTTTGTGGTGAGAGATTATTTTCTTGTGAGAAAGAAGTGTTGAGAGAGAGAGCCTTCAGATATTGTAAGATCTTCAGTTGTGTGCGAAGGTCAATTCCTACAGCTGGGTGCGCATGAAAGGGAGAGAAAGAGAGAGAAGAAAGAAGATCTGCTAGCTGAGAACGCATATAAGAACTGTATGCTTTACCTTAATAAATCATAAGCACAGTTCTATGGACGTAGCCCTAGAGAGAGGGTGAACCACGTACATCTGTTGTTGTGTGTGTGATTGATGCTTCGATCTATGTCGGTGTTATATGGTTATCTGCATTATTGTATTAGATCAGATCTATAGCTGTGAAGGATAGATCTTGCTTGATAAGTGATATATGCATGTTGTGTTGTTGTTGTAATAGATCCACTTGATATTCCCCTGGTTGTAGACATTTTTGTCCTGCAACCACCCCTGCCTCTACCTTGGGTGAGACTTCATCTACTTCAAAGGTGTTGTCGAAAGGGTCGGTAGTTAGGGTTTTGTTGGTGCGATGTTGTAGCGTTGAACCCCGGGTCTGCCCCTGTGCCAACAAGAGGGTTGAACAAAGTTAACTTCAACGTGTGGTTGTCCATGTGAGGAGAAATTGGTTGTGGAGGACCAGGAAATGGGAAATACATATTTCTTTGTGGTAACGATCCATAGGGCTCATAGGAAGGTGAAGCGCTTTCACTAGTGCCCGAGTTGTATGTTGAGTTAGAAGGGGAACCTGAACTTGGTTGAGAGGCCGAGCGCACCATGGGTGTCGGCAAGGGTCCACTCATGGGTGGAGGGGGTGTAACAGGATATGGTTGTTGGTAAGGGGGAGGAGGTTAATAAGATGTCCCTCCATATGTCGATGGATATTGGGGTGTACCGTACATAGGTGGTGGTTGGATGTGTTAGCACTCTGTAAATTTTGTCCGGCTGAATAGACAAACGACAAAGATAACTGTTTCAACCAGATTTAGAGCTGAGCCACTAGCCTGCTCAACTCAGAGAGCAATCTCTCGTGTCACTTGATATATCTATGGAAATCTGGTGGCTATATTTGGTTTGTTTTGGGGGGGTTTTATAAAGTTGTTGGCCAAGAAGAAGAGGGACACTCAGGGCTATGGAGTCAAAATTCTGAAAGTGAACGAAAACAATGATCAGCCGGTAGACCTCTCTAGAGGATAAAGGCTAAATGAGGCAATGAATATGAGTTATAACTTGAATTTAATTAGAATGGTAAGAGGAAAGAGAAACAGATAACTGCATCAGAGAATTACATGAATGAATTCTGAATTAGCTAAGAAGAAACATACACAATTTAAATTTCTTAAGCCAAGAGCATCAAACGATGAATTATGGGCCTTTAACTCTCCAATTTAAACAGAATACAGTGTAAATGGAATTAAAGAAACACGAGAAATACATACAACGAGGGAAGACAAAACTCATATCAGCACCATTAAAATCTTTTCATAGAGACTTCAAAGTTGTTGCATATGTATTCAATTCAGCCCCAAAAAATTACAATGAAGTTCAGAACAACCCGAATTGTGCCCTTGCACTTCTACCCGCCACTAATACACTCAGGACCTCTAACACTTATACAATTTGAGTTCCTTCAGTGTGCAACTGGTTACAATAACTGAAATGAAACGTTTCAGCTTCTACAATGATTACAAATGACAGTTTTCAGAAAAAACGTTTCATGATCCCTGCAAATTCCTCTTCCAGCTCATTCTTTTTCCATGTTCTCTTTGAAATTTCAATTATACTCTTTCAAATCTAATTCATTTATCCATATTCTCATTAAACATTTGGGAATAATATATTTGAAATAAAAATAATTCCCAAATATTTTCTATCCTTACTGTTACTATTTACCTGTGAAAAACATTTACTGTGTAATGTTTTTCCCATTTACCGTTTCACTGTGGAAAAATATTTACTGTGTGTGTTTTTTTTTTCAGTTTACCATCTTTGGTAAAATACCTTTTATCTTCTTCTTCTACTTCTATAAATCTTTGGATAAATAATTATCCAAGTCTTTGTTCACGTGCATCTTCCCATTTAAATATTTTGCATGGAAATAAACATTAGTTTCTTTAATTTGTAAAACTTAAATCTTACCTCTGTAAAACATTTTCACCGTGAGGAGGAATTTCATTTATTAGAAATTCCATATGTGTTGTTGAAATGCACTCCTAGAAAAATGTCGCACATTAAACATATGATAAATGGTGCATTTATTACATCGGGCTTGGGCTGGAGTGGTTTAATCCAAGCTACTTTTACCTCAGATGTGCTCGACATAAAAACACGTGTCCACCAAATAAACCAATAAACCACGGTAGTTTTCCTCGGCCCGCCTTCACATAATTAACCTCCTCGCCACTTCAATCCCCGATATGTATGTGCGCCCTCCATCCAACCTTTGACTTTTCCACATTATAAATTGAGATTTGTGCCCATGATTTGATGTGATTCCATAAATTAAATATTGGATTAAATATTAATATAAATATTTTAATATAAAAATATTTATATTAATAATAATAAACACCTTTTTTTCTATTTTCTAAGGACTTTGAGCATATGAGGCTTAACACATGACTTTGCTGATAGGATAAGGGTTCTTAATAAAAGAAATATTTTTTATTTTCAACGGGAATATGAAAATAAGGGTAAAAATGAATGAAGTGATGGAACTAAGGGATTTAGATAAGCATTAAGGCTAGGTATAGGTTTGGGATATTCGCCAAATTTTTTACTCATGGAGGACATGACTATTTTGCATGATCAGTTGAGTGAAGGATTTAGGTGATGGGAGCTTGACGGAGCTGGTGAAAACATTTGAAAATTTGAGTGGAAAAATAGCACATGGAAAAGATGCCTTGGGAAAAATTAATACAAATTAGCAGGTGATAACAGGATGTACAGGTTATGGTGTGTCGTGGTGCTAATCAACCCATCTGCATCGTGAGACATGCCAGTTTTGTCCTTGCCAAATGGTACAGGTCTGGGTGCATCAGGTAATACTATGTATAAGTAACCTCACTAAGCATAAATGAGGTCGAACTGTTGAGCCTTGCTTATGGCTTTCTCTTCAGATTGGAGGAAGGTGGATGCCACATCTTTGGAAAGTTTAGAGACAAGTGATTTTAGAAACCAATCGAGGTGTTGTTGTTTGGCGGTTTCTTCTTTACATAAACTACGTCGTTGATGCCATTCGTGGATATGGTCGAAAATATGCATAGTTGATCTTAGTTTGCAATCGGAGAGCAGTTCTAAACCAGTTTCATGACAAACTGGTAGTTGAAAAAAGGCCAAAAAGGCTTTGGCCAAGGATTCAAAAGTCACATGGGACCCTGATTTTTCATCCACATACCATTTTGTTGATGGACCAGTGAGTGTTCATTGAAATAACCTTAAGAGGATGGAGTCATCCATGATGTTGTTTGAAGAGTACCATAAGTGGAAGGTCTTGAAATGGTTGGTGGAATATTCCCCTAATTTTCCTTCAAATTTTGGAATATTTGAAGGTAGTTTGGTAGGCATATTGGTCCATGTAGGATCATGTAAAATCGGATCATTCATGAGTTTAATCAAATCAGGAATGTTGAGAGACGCCAAATATGGCATGGGGGGAGGTGGTGGAGGATTAGTTCTAGCCATGGTGTGAGAAGGTAGTGGACCTGACCTTTGAGGGGGATTTAGTGGGGTTGTACTTCTCCCTTGAGAAGAAGTTTCCCCCCCACCTCTTTGTGAAGGAGAGCTAGTGGATGGATGGCCTTGGGAATTGGACCCAAGTAAAGTAGAATCAAGAAAATATGACCCCAAAATAGTGGTGCTCACAGGGATGTGATATGGTTGAGTTGGTGAGTCGACAAGACTAGGAACTCCTCCTAAAATAGGAGGGAGATTCTGCAAGTGTCTGGAATGATGGGGATTATGTGGGCCCCCTATGATGTCCAACTAGCAGAAGTGAATGTGTGCAAATGGTGATGAGATTAATAAATGAACAAGAGACTTGTATAATTTGGACCTTCACAATATAACTCACAATTGCAAGTAATCAAATGAGTATCATACATAAATAAACTGTAAATAAGCATACATGTGGGTAGGTGGATTTTTTCCACGTGGGTGAAAAAATAAAGAAAATGCTCGTGTCCTAAAAGACCTATCATCCTTCCTCTCAAGTAGCACTAGACCTTCCAAGAGTACTCAACGGTAGGGTCTTGAAGCCATTGGAAGAGGAACTAGTGAAGGATGAAATAATCAGTTATAATGAGGGGTAGAGGGTGCATATCCTGAAAGAGTTGGCAATATTTCCCAATAGCCACACAAAATCTAATCAAGGTGCAATTGCAGCCCACAATTTCCACCTAGGTAGATGTCCTAAATTTGGCCACTATGTACCTTGATCAAAGTGCGACATTTACATTTTCGGCCTCAGAAATGGGTCACGGGTTGTATCCCTTACAAGAGTTGGGTGACTCAAGGGGGGACACACAGAGCAACCAGAACTTGGCCTTCAACCCTTCACGAGTATCTCCCTTCCTTATGGTGTAGGAACACTTGACTTGGAGAATTTTGAAGTTCCCTATTTGTGAACTTCTAATGTTTGAAAATCTGAGAACCAAATAACAGGGGGTTATTTGGATGCCTACCCCCGAGATCCTACCTAGACTAAAAAATTCTTTTGGCACATCTTGTGGAGGAAAACTTAGTGAGTTTTTAGAAAAAATTTAGATGTGGTGGGCTGAGAGATTGGGGGTGTGAACCAATCTTGTTTGAATTAAGTGGGTGTGGATAATTTCTTCGAGAAATAGTGGGACGTTTCAGAATTCCTTTGGAGAAAACCTACTTCAACCTCCACAATTCAAGGTGGAAATTATGTGAGTGAGGAGTGACTTTGTGTGTGAGCAAGTGATGAAATATGCTCAATTTTAATAAGTTAGGTGTGAATTTGCAACATGTGGACTTCTGGTGGTCCTTACAAATCTGTGTTAGCTATCTTACTAAGTGTCATTGGTACAACCTTGCGGAATTTTAAAATCCCTAAAGAACTAGCATGTGGACATATGGGTCCTTACCAATCCTTTAAACTCCCTAATCTTGTTTAGACTAAGAAATCTTGAAAAAACTATCCTAGATTGCAAGCATGTGGGAATGTATGGGCCTGTTACTGTGATCTTTAAACTCTCTTAGTGATGTAAACTAAGAAAGCAATTTCAAGAAACTATCCTAAGTTTGCAACATGTGGGCATGTATGGGCCCTTACAAATTTAGGATAATTTCAAAAAGAAACTAAGAGGAGCCCTAGGGGGGCTTTGTCCTCTCCTAAAGATTTTGGTTAAGGGAGATGAAATGTCCCCTTAACCACCTTTCTGATTCTCAAGATCGCTTTATGGTGCGAGAGAAGAGCATACTCAATGATCAAAGTTGATTTTTGGTCCCAATGCAAGTGTTTTCATATGTGATAGCAATAACCTAAACTTAAATTTTACAAACCAAACAAGTCATCCATGTGGAAACCAAAGCAAAAGAGGAGAATATATGGCTCTTTTTACCCCCTAAGTGCCTATGTTTAGCTAACCTTTCATATGGGAAAGGAGTCTAAGTGGAGTGAATTTACAATTTGCATGAAATAAAAATTTTGAAGGCTAGGGGCCTTCAAATTATCACAAAAATCCTTACAATTTTGAAACTCTGGAAATGTGGGCGGGTTACAGTTCAGATAGAGGCGCAATGGGCGCACAGTGCACAAAATGCGCAAAGAACATAAGCCTTTTGGGTGCACAGTGCGCAGAGCGAAGAAGCCTTTTGGGTGAACAATGCGTTGAGTGCGCATTTGTGGGATAGAATACCCTCGCACGTCCTAATACGCATCA
>SNQJ01S0015523.1:56263-86488 GCA_010110895.2 Picea sitchensis
CAATACAAATGTATTAAAAAGAAGTGCTCTCTAAGCCCAAATAGGGTGGAAATTGATACCTTTCCTCAGTATGGTCACCAATTTGTTGTGTTTGTTTCGTCACTTGGGTGAGAAAAACGAGGGCACTTGCATGCCTAGTTGGGTCTGCTAGACAAGACAGACGTTAGTGCATGGGTTAAACAAACCAAACACATGAAATAAACAACTAAATAAACTAAAACAAATAAAGAAATAAAACTAGTAAGTATAAGAAACTTTTAGAACCATAAACAATCAACCAATGGCCAAGATTATGCCACCAATGGATAACTATATTAGTTGGAAAAACACCGTAGAGAAAAATAAGGACTTATGAGTCCCCTCTTCCTCCTTGGGAGGGCTCTTGAGTTCCCTAATGGATATTTCTTCTTACAATGGAAGAAAAAATGGCAAATGATGAAGAAAATCAATGCATATTCCCTCAAGAGGTGAGTGGAATGGCCTATTGGAATGATGCTAGAATTATCCTATGAGAAAAGAGGATTCTCAAGGGATAATTGAGGTAGCATAACAATACTATGAAGATCTTGGTTTCTTAGTGCACCCATGGCCTCCATTCAACTGGTTCTTAGTGTGAACAAGGGGCCCTTTAGGGCACCCTTTGGTCCTTGACAAACCCCCCATTCGGATTCAGCTCAGATCTGAAGGTCAAATCAAGTTGGGAGTTGGTCCATAAGTGGTTGAGGGGTCAACAAGAACAATAAATGTGTCGTTCATAGGAGTGCACGGCTTTTCTCGTACACAATCGTGCATATGGCGCATTGTGTGCTCTACAAGCTTCTTTGGCCCGCGCATTGTGCACACGCTTCCTTTAGTGAGTTTTAACATGTCAATTTTTTCCCAATTGTATAGATTTTGCCTTTTGGAAATGCATTTTGGTGTTGCAGGGGAACTAATAGTTGTTTGGCATTGTTGTATTTCTGTAACCATTTGCGTGCAATGTTGCGGATGAAATTTCAATGATAACAACCCTTATGTGAAACAATTTGCATCTAGAATCATATCCATCACCAATTTACCTATCAAACCAACTGTTGTGATCTTAGTCTCATCACTTGAATCATATCCCAAGTCTATTGGTCATGTTGTTGTTGCAACGATTTTCCTCCCTTTCCTCTCTTTGAACCACTTTGGTCTTTTCTCTGGGTGCAATTGCCATCAATGGTCATCATCATGCCCTTATTTCTTGCAATGCTTGCAAGAGAGCTTCTCTTCCCTTCTTGTCACTAAATTTTCTTTCTTTCCATTCCCCTTTCTTTTGTCCTCTTTCCTCGAAGACGATTCCCCTGATACACCAACTCTTGTTTTCCCTGCTTCAATGTATGTTGCTTGAACAGAAACCTCATCAAGATTAGTAGGTCCAAACATAAGACAGTGTTACGAATATGTGCAAGTAAACCTCCTATATACTTCATAAGAGTTTCTTGGGTATGTAATGGAATGTTTAACATTAATGCCATCTTACGAAATTCATCAGTGTATTCTTGCATTGTTTGTCCCTTTCTTAGTTTAATACCTTGCCATCCAATTAAATCCTTCTCTTTATAACCCAAAGGATAAAATTTCTTTCTAAGTGAAAAAACAAAATATTTCTATGATGGAAATACATTACCCACTTGTTGTGTGCCATTTTGCAACTTACTCTGCCACCATATGAGTGATGTTCCTGCAAGACGAAGCGATACCAACTTGCTTTGAGTTGCCTCATTCTTGATTCGTTGCACATTGCAATAAGCTTCCATCTATCTGACCCAGTTATCAAGTCTCTTAGCATTGACTTCACCATCATACATGGGTAATTCAAATTTCACATCAATCTTAAGTAAAAGAATATCATGTTTATGTTTATGGGAATGTTTTCTTGCGGTGGATTTGGAACTTGTACTTGAAGAAGAAGAAGTTGATGGAGAAGAACGAGGTGAAGGAGGATTTTTATGAGTATCCTCTCCTTCTTCACTTTTTCCTTGTTTAGAAGATTCCCCTTGGAAAGGTCTCTTACATTCCAAGTAATCCTCATATAATACCTTCACCATCTCAGACATGGCGAATAAAGTCTTTTGCAACTCGGTATCATTCTGAGACATGCCTTCTTCCGATGCCATATCCTCACTTTGAGAAGTCCTCTTTCTCTATCCAATCTGTGGATCCCCTTCTACAAGCTTGCCTTCACCACGATTCATCTTTTCCCCAGTAATCATGCAAACTCAAAAACCAATCGTCAACCTGCTCTGATACCACTTGATTCGAAATGATCTTTAAAAGACTTGGTTAAATTTTAAAGCATGAGTTCATTAACCAATTAGGAATTGATGAAAGAAGAAGAAATTAATGATATTTTATGGCAGCCATAATAAGAAATTCATATCAGAATGTAAGAACAAATATCAGCAAACCATAACATCAAAGTTGTTAATAGAGTTCGACAAGATTGCCTACATCTATGGGCCTTTGTCTCAGTGGGTGAGGCTTTCTTATTTCTATTCAATGCTTCAAAAATACATCATAAAAGTTTCAAATGGATTACAAACTAGTTTGGCTGTGTTTTTCTCGACCTCAAGAATCCAACACAATTGACGACACTGAAAAAGGTTTAACATAGCTCCGGGAATTGGCCCGCAAAGTTCCCCTTCTCAATGGCTTCCCTGCATAAAAATGGATTTGGATTTCAAATTACTCAAAATTTCTCCTATTCTAAACCTTCTTAATGCTACTAATAACCCCTGGTTTATATAGATTTGAAGTGGTCATCAACCTCCCAACTTCCTCCCAATATATGGCCTCAAATCGGGCTCCAAATCTCCCAATAATGGGCAAAATCCATTAAAAATAGGCTTAAAAATCAATAAATATATATATAATATGGTTTAAAACCCATATTTGGAAAATTACTGGACACAACCCCCTAGCTTCGGGCTCCAGGTCACATCGTCAATTCCATGTGTCCATAGGCTGGCGCGCCCCTGGTCGTAGCCCTTAATTTTTGGCCCTTGGTTGTTGGCATGGCCATATGGCCATAGCCATAGCTCCCACATGATTCACTCTAGCCTTGGATCCTGGTCTTTAGCCCCTGGTCGGTCGGGACTGGCCTCCGCCAACCAGGGCTTATCCCTTAACACGCACCACTAACTAACTCAAATACTATTTTCATTGTTTAGTTAACAAGACCCACCCATCGTTCACCCATTCGGTTAGCCCGGGGAGTTATTCCGTTGCGCCCATGGAGATCGAGGGTTCGAAACCCCCGGAAGCCATAACTAATTTTTGAACTAGCCGATGAGGCCCAATTAGAGCCGTAGGGATGATTTTAAGGATGGAAATTTATTTTAAAATGTAGTAACCTTGGCGAATCTTATTAATCCTTCATATTCCAACTATAAAATGCTTGGCGATATTTTTGTAAAAATATTCAAATTTCTAAGGATTTAATATAGTTTGTATAAAATTTTGGTGATTTTTAAGGTAAAATAATTTTTTCATGTAGAATTTGGGTAAATCATTGTTAGAATAGTGAATCTTTGTTTGGGAAAAACCATGGAAAATTAGCCCATGAGCGAAATTTAGCCCCTAAAATCATCCCTATTTAGAGGATGCCACGTGGCACCCCAGATTTTTCCAATGTCGGCTAGTTCAAAAATTTGTTATGGCTTCCAGGGGTTTCGAACCCTCAACCTCCATGGGCCCAACGGACTAACTCCCCAAGCTAACCGGATGGGCGAATGGTGGGTCTTGTTAACTAAACGACGGAAATAGTATTTGAGTTAGTTGGTGGCGTGTGTTAAGGGATAAGCCTCAGTCGACGGAGGCTAGCCCCGACCGACCAGGGGCTCAAGAACATGAGCTAAGTATGGAGCGAAGCGCGTTCTAGCTAGGGATATGGCCATATGGCCATGCCAAAACCAAGGGTCGGAAGTTAGGGGCTACGACCATGGGCGCACTAGCCTGTGGACACATGGACTTACCCATGTGACCTGGAGCCCAAAGATAGGGGGTTTCACCCAATAATTTTCCAAATATGTG
Source organism: Picea sitchensis (assembly GCA_010110895.2). Taxonomy (NCBI): domain Eukaryota; kingdom Viridiplantae; phylum Streptophyta; class Pinopsida; order Pinales; family Pinaceae; genus Picea; species Picea sitchensis. The sequence continues at coordinate 60,320 of SNQJ01S0015523.1, forward strand.
TTTTAAACCATATTATATATATTTTTATTGATTTTTAAGCTTGTTTTTAATGGATTATGCCCATTATTGGGAGATCTGGAGCTCGATTTGAGGCTAGAACTTGGTAGGAAGTTGGGAAGTTGATGCCCACTTCAAATCTATATAAACCATGGGTTCTTAGCAGCATTAAGGAGGTTCATAACAGGATAAATGCTGAGGAATTTGAAAGCCAAAGCCATTTTTATGCAGAGAAGCCATTGAGAAGGGGAACTTTGCGGGCAAATTTCGAGAGCTACACTCAATTGTTTTCAATGTCGTTAGTTGTGTTGGATTCTTGAGGTCGAGAAGAACACAAACATACCAATTTGTAATCCATTTGAAACTTTTTTGATGTATTTTTGAAGCATTGAAGATATATAAGAAAGCCTCACCCACTGAGACAAAGGCCCTAAGACATAGGCAATCTTGTCGAACTCCATTAACAACTTTTTTGTTATGGTTTGTTGATATTTGATCTTACATTTTGATCTGAATTTATTATTATGGCTGCTATAAAATATCATTAATTTCTTCTTCTTTCATCAATTCCTAATTGGTTAATGAACTCATGCTTTAAAACTTAACCAAGTCTTTTAAAGATCATTTCGGATCACAACAAAAAAAAGGAAATGGTGGCCCCAACCCGCAGAAAAAAGGACACAACAAATATGGAAAACACCAGGCCAACCAGTATAAGACACAANGACACCAGAAAGACAAATAAAGATATTGGGAAGTGGTGTGACTTCCATAAGAGCCTGTGACATAACACTGTTGATTGTCGCTCAAAGTAGTCACTAGTGGTTGAGGTGAAAGCCTTTGAATCAAATGTGGGTTCTAACTATGAGTCAGAACCAGAAAGGGGGAGATGGATCATTAACGTGGAACCCAGTGCCACTGTTTCTACCACCAAGCTCCATCTCGGTGAACCAGACAAGCCAAAGGAAGGAGAGCACCTTTTTCATTCACATATGTGGGTGAAAGGCACCCCGCTGCACTTCATCATTGATAGAAGTATCCAGAAGAACCTCATCTCAATAGAGGTCGTTAAGCGGCTAACCCTTCCAACAATGTCGCACTTGCATCCCTACACCATTGGATGGCTCCACCAAGGAAGCGATCTCCACGTCATCCAACAGTGTCACCTGTCATACGACATCAATCCCTTCAAAGACGAGGTATTGTGTGATGTTGCTCCTCTCTAAGTTTATAATCTTCTTTTGGGCCAACCTTATTTATGAAAACGTCATGTTGTATATGAGTCTAGGCCTCGTAGTGTTATTATTACTTTGAACAGAAAATTGTTTAGGATACCCAAGGAAGTCCCACCTAGTGTTATTTCCTTGATCTCTGTCAAGCAATGCAGGAAAGTCATCTCTCAGACCGAGAAGTTTGTCTTCTTCGTGATTCTCTCTCAGAGTGAGAAAAATATCGCAACCACATCCAAGGCCTCCCCGACTGACCTCTCCACACAGCAGAATAAAGTGGATAAGGTCATGGAAGAATACTTAGATATCTTCTCCTCACTTATCGAGGTACCTATGCATTGTCAGTTCAAGCATCCCATCGATCTGACCCCCAACGCATTGTTACCCAATGAGACAGTTTATCGCTGCTCTTTATTAGAGAATGAGGAGATCAAGTGTTAGATCCATGAACTATTCCATAAGGAGCACATCCTTCCCAATTCATCGCCTTGTGGGAGCCCAATCATGTTGGTGCAGAAGAAAGATGAGACTTGGTGACTCTGCATTGATTACCAGACCCTGAATAAAATCACAATCTAGAATTGGTACCCGATTCCACGAATCGATGACCTCCATCAACTCACGGGGGCCAAATACTTCAGTAAGATTTATCTGAATTCTGGCTACCACCAGATCCTAATAGAACAAACAAATGTATGGAAGACTGCCTTCAAGTCAAAAGAAGGTCTTTTTGAATGGTTGGTCATGCCCTTTGGTTTGACAAATTCTCCAACAACTTTCATGAGGATGATGGACAATATCCTGCGACCTTTCACCAATAATTTTGTAGTGGTGTATCTGGATGACATCCTCATCTACAACAAGACTTGGTCGGAACACTTGCAGCATATTCAACAGGTTTTGCACACCCTGCAGTAGCACAAGCTATATGCCAACTTGGAAAAATGATGCTTCGACATGGACAGGGTCCATTACATAGGCTACATCATTGATCATCATGGTGTGCATGTGGATCCAGCCAAGATCTAGGTCATTCGTGGCTGGCCAGCCCCAACCACACTCATTGAGCTTTAGAGCTTCTTGGGCCTTGCCAATTTCTATCGAAGGTTCGTGTTGGGATTCTCTGATATTGTATGGGCCCTCAACCAAGTAACCATGGGTGGTGGCAGACCAAAATTTGTGTGGGGCCAGTCCCAATAACAAACATTCAATGATTTGAAACAACGATTGTGCTTAGCCCCAGTAATTTCATTGCCATACCTGCAACAACCCTTTGAGATCGAGACAGATGCTTCATACTATGTTGCGGGTGTCATTCTTTCTCAGCACGACCACCCTGTGACCTATCATAGTGAGACACTATCAGATGATGTATGTAAGTACCCTACTTACAAAAAAGAAATGTACTCCATTGTGCAACCCTGCCGCTAGTGGAGACATTACATTCTTGGGAAGGAGATAATCATCCACACTAATCATAAGCCACTATAGTTTATGTAGACATAAGGAAAATTGCAAAATGACCGCCATCAGAAGTGGTCCACATACTTGCAACAATTCCATCTCAACATCAAGTATAAAATAGGAAGTACCAACCGAGTCGTTGATTGCCTCAGTCGACCTCCAGTCGCGGCACTCACCATGGTATTAGACTATTGTGGCCACGAGACCTCCGGATGGCCCCACCTCTATGAGACAGACCCTGACTTCACCACCACCTACCAAATGTTGGGCGCAAACTAAGTTGTTGTTAATTTCCATCTTTAGGATGGGTTGTTGTGCCATTTTGGCCATCTATGTGTTCCATAAAGTGAGTGAGCAAAGATGATTTGGGAAGCCAACTACAGTCGAGTGGAAGGACACTTCGACGTCAAAAAGACAGTGGAAGTGTTGCAGAAACATTTCTACTTGTCAAAACTTCGACAGGATGTCAGCAAGTATATTGGGTCCTGCACTTCCTGCGCTATTGCCAAACCGACCACTAAGAAACAGGGCTTGTACACCCCTTTTCCTACTCCTAACGGGCCATGGGAATCCATATCAATGGACTACATGTTGGGCCTTCCATACACCAAGAGGGAAAATGACTATTTTTTTGTATTTGTTGATCACTTTTCCAAGATGGTGATTATGGCCGCCTGCAAGAAGAGCATCGCAGCAGAGGCCATTGTTAAGCTCTTCTTTGAACGAGTATGGGTACATTTTGGAATCCCACAAACCATTGTCTCATATCAGGACAGTCGGTTCCTCAACACATGTTTATCAAGCCTCTAGTCACTGCTGGACACCAATCTCACCAAATCCACTGCCTTCCATCCCCAGACAGATGGCCAAACTGAGGTCGCCAATCGGATGATCGTGCATATCCTGCACATGTACAATTCCAAGCACCCCTGCACATGGGATGAGAGTCTTCCCTATGTTCAACATAGCTACAACTGAGCACTACATAGCTCAACTGGCCACAACTCCTTTCAAGTGGGGTTGGGAATCCAACCATTGGGTCCCATGGATGTTGCACTACCCCTTGCGGCCACCTCGACCGACTCGTCCCCTGCTCTAACTGAAGCTGACAAAGCCACCTAAATTCCAATGCCAAGTACAATCAATGCCATGATCAACACTCGGTGCCACATAAATTTTAGGTGGGAGACAAAGTTTGGTTGCACTTGCAGAAAGAACGCCTTACATGGCCCCATCAAAAGATTCTCCCACTCTATTATGGACCTTACACCATCACCAAGGTTGTGGGTGACAATTATTTTGAGCTCAACATTCCCCCTTTCCTTGGCCTACACCCAGTATTCAACGTGGCTCTCCTTTGGCCATACTTCCCACCATTATTGGACACCTCATTGAGAGCAGAACAATTGACACCAACAGAGCTCAACCTCGAATGCATGCAACAAGCATCCAATGATCATATTTTGGACCCACAAGTCAAGGGAACTCAACAACAAAGGATCCAACTTTATCGAGTTGTCAAAGCAGGGCAGCTCATGCACCAAGGTAAGTGGCTCACCTGGGGCCAAATTCAACAGAAATTTCCTCATCTTATGCAAGAACTCAATGCAATGGAGAGAGTTTATTCCTAAGGGGGGAGGATTGATCCAGATGGATTTCGATGGCCTTCCACCTATTCATACTTGTTCATTTTGGAAGTTTTCTAGTTTGGCAGTTTTTTCCTAGTTTTTGGGTCCCCGACTTCCGGGGTCATTTTGAGGCCCTAAACAACATTTTTAGGGCTTGCCACAGTTAGATTGTGAATGAAGTTAGAGTCTTATGGAAACATGTGTAGTCCTCAGTTAGACCTTTCCAACAAGATATTGTGCGCCTAAAATGGAGATCGTATGCAAAAGTTACGACCCCAAGAAGTTGATGTACTAACTTACCCCAACAGGGCCCACATGACTTTTGGCGCTTCATCTCCTAGGGTTAGGTTTTAGGATTTATAGGGTTTTGGAATTCATGTTTATTGTAAAAAGGCCTTCAGAGCCTCATTGTACTCATCTTATTGCGAATGAGCGCAACCGTCACATCTCTTCTCAGATATAAGTCACCACCATTCCAACAACCTTGTTTTCTGCTACATTTTACAGTTTCATCTTATTTCCTTATTGAATAGAAACCAGTTTTATTGTATCTTTGTTATTCTGTGTTAAGCATCTTTTAATAATAATATGTATTCATTTAGTTCTACGCATAAAATATGGATCAAATGGGGCATCAATTAAAAAATGTGGTGGATTGAATCAAATCTCATGCTCAGCAATTCAATTGCATCTCCTTCTATCACATTCGAACACCATTCAGACACCTTGAATGGAGAAACTAACACTTGGGCTAATCTTGTAGCTTCAATGCAAGAACGCAATTGGTGAAAAATGGGGAGCTTTCATCTCTCCCCCTCCCTTAATTAATTTATGACTATTCATTTCAATCTGGATGGATGTGCAACCATTGGACAATTAGCACGATGGAACATACTGACATGTATATCTTGAAGAGTGTGGAGAATCTACGAGCACATGCGAGCTTGCCAACATTTTTCTCCCAGCCATGGTCGCGGCAGATGATAAACTTGTGGAAGAAGATACAGGGGATGCATTTGGGATTTCTTGTGGTAGGAGTCGAGGTTTGTGTCTCGTAGTCTGGGTAAGCATGGGTGGCTCTACTCCTGAGGTTTGGTGGAGGGGGACTCTTTGTGATCTATTTGTGTTCAGGGAAGGAAATTCAAGGTGGTATAGGAGTGTTGTAATGGTAGTAAGGGGAAGTGTATTCTTTGCCTTTATTTGGCACCTTGCTATGTCTCTGTGCAAGTGCCATGAAGGTGTGTGGGAAGTCTAGTGGCCTGTGCTTGGCAAGAGTCTCGCCCTGTTTACTACAACGGAGGTGAATTTATTCTATGTGTCTAGGACAACAATGGGGGACCAAATGATAGGTGAATATGTGAGGGAAATTAAGTGTATTCTGCTACAACATGAGGAGATTGGGCAAGCCAATAACAATATTATTCAAGCTCTCACCACGGAAGCTCACAAGTTGGAGCAAGTAAGCAACTCTTCGAGAATGTATCTAGTCTCCTTCTCAATTTTAATAATCATTTGGACTCTATTGAGGAAGAATGAAATAGAATGAGGGCTCTATTCATAGCTCAACATGTGGGAAATATTTCATTGGCTTCGAAAAACAATGGTACACAAAAGCTCGATGCAAGGAGGGGAGGCAGAGGTAGACATCAAGTCGCCATGGAAATAGAAGATGGAGTCAACCAACAAGCCACAAACGAGCCAGGAGACCATAGTAGTGCCAAAGGTTAACTTATATGGATGTATTATCATATTGTATGCTTATTAGTACAATTTATTTGGCAATATAATAGTAAAAATACTTATAATGATAGGCTAATAGGCAATTTTTTTGGTATGAAATTAGCTATATAAAACTATGTAGTGCTCAAAACCTCCTTGAGGAATTTTGTAATCACTCTTAAGTTAGCATAGAATATTTTCTTTATATATAATGAAAAGATCTTCACTCTCAGTTAAAAAAAAAAACAATAAACATAGTCAACATAATCAATGTAAGTCATCTCATTTAATCTTCAACATAATCAACTAGTTAACTCCTTCAAAGTGAATATAATCATTATATTCAACATAATCAATACAATCATCAACCAATATACTCACCACTATCAACATAATTAAAGTGTTTCTTTAATAATTTTATGAAGACATTCAATGATTCACAATTATTTTTAATAAATACATTTCATCTTATCATTTTCATCATGAACACGCCTTAATGTTATAACATGTTTATCACCTTCTACTAACCCTTCTCATATAATCTTCATAACATGTTTATCTCCTTCTACAAACCCTTCTACTATAATCTTCATAACATGTTTATCTCCTTCTACAAACCCTTCTCATATAATCCTCATCACTTGGACTAACACAATTATATAAAGGTCAAGAGGGACACCAAATTGGTTGGTGTATAAGACCTCCTTATTTGTGGGAGAAGGGACCCCTCCAAGTCTAAACTCACTCGAGCTTTTCTTAATCATATGTCAATTCAAAATTTATTAAGTATTATCTAAATTTTTAGAGACTTAAAAAATACAAAACTTTATATTAATTCGGGAAAACCCTCATACTTCCCTTCATTTTGAGGATAGTATCTAGGCAAATTCTAGATTCTTCATCGAAAATCATTTCAACAATTTTACTTCTAATGAGCTCAACATATCATTAATAAAAATAAATAAAATTTGAGTGGAAAAGATAACACTCCATCACACTACCACACAAAATAAACCTAATTAATATTATATACAAATAAATTAATAAAAAATAATTTAAAATTCTACTTAATCCTATACCTTACACATTTCATCCATATTACACTTAAAATTAAATTAAACTGATGAATATATATTTTAACCAAAATAATGATATGTTTAACCAGAACAACATCCATATTACCATCTGAACTCAGCTTTAAATTTTCTACCATGTAACTTTCATCGACACGGCTCGGATATCATATCATAATCGGAGAAAATATCAACTTGTACTCACCAGAAGAAGAAATTGATTTTACACTGACACGAGACACGATTAATATAGAATGATCCAAAGCCATCGCTATGCACTGAACAACAGTGTGGATTTTTTTATTGGCCACGGATGAAAGGCACGCACCGTCCCTCTTACAAAATAAACGCAATATCCCATGATGCAGACCCTTCGGCGAGAAAACCAATTACAGATTCAGAACCAACGCTTTCTCATCATAGTTGTCATAGTCTTGTTGAGCTTAGTCTGTACTAATATCTATCGACTGTACATCTGCTTTTGCTGTCCCGTCCGAAGCGACAGCTTTTACACAGGAAGAATGATCGCCATGGGCCACATATTTATTCCAAAGTCCTGCTGTCGCTTTGGGCTCTGCAATTCCAGAATAATATTTTTTCATTGCTTTTTCGAATCTCTCGACAACATGATCGCTTCTACACAGCTTCTACACAGTACGCTCATGGTAATTCTACACAGTACGCTCGTGGTAATGCTACGTAGTTATTTCTTTTTCTACGGAATAAACAGGATCAGCATGTGCCATTGATTATTTTACATCAATCTTAATCCAGGGAATCGGGATTCAGTGGTTAATATTGTACCATCAAGTTGCATTGTGGTAGGTGGTATATATATTATTGGATATATCTTGGCATTTGGATTGTACAAACTTAGTCACTCAAATTTGTAGATCCAAAAAATATATAACCAAAAAAAAAAAAAAAAAAAAAAAAAAAAAAAAAAAACAGCCAAAAGATAGAACGATTTAGACTACTACTATATAAGAAGATGTTCAGACTGTGTATATACTAGCACAGTCACAATAATTCATATTACGATGAATGCCGAAGGCATATGAAAGCTCTGTAGGGACATGTGAGGAAATTCATGGTTAATAATCAAGCGTGGTAATGTTAAAAGTTAATCGTGCTAAGCATTAAAATCATATAGTGCTATAGTAATTTCTTAATGTGATTAGGTAAATGTTAAAAAAGTAAAGAGGTTAAGCAGTGGAACCAAAAATCAAAGGAGATTATGAAGAGTAAATCCCATTCATAGATTTGAGAGGAATGACTAAAGATATTCCAGCATCTTTAATTGTTAGCCATCCCGGGATTGGGAATTTTAGATTCAAAGATGATTAATTACGCCCATTGTCAATAGTATATGCTTTTTGTGGTGAAATTTTACATCATTGAATAGATACTTCTGACACTAGGGAAGTTGTTACACTTTGATGTATATATCTGATCATGTATATACCAACTGCAACAACATTGAAAGCTGAGCCTCAGACATTGAATGCTTAGCAACACACTGGTTATTACTCACTTAAGAAGCTAATATTGGAGTAATTCGATTGGTAGATAAAATATATATATATATAGTCCCATTTTTTCTTAATTTAATGAAAGGTATCATGATTTTTTTTAACGGGCTAAAAAATTTATCATAGCTTAGTTGTCAACTTGGGGACAATTATCATTGGCTACTATCCACAAATGGAAGATGACTTATCACTATTATTCAAACAAGCCCTTTGGTTTTATGGCCATTAGACTTTCAATCCTTGCCTTTGATTTAATCCTCAAAATTTCCTTGTTCCAAAGAGAGCTAACTCTTAGCCAAGTAGAAGTAGTTTTAAGTCATACTCTCCATCTAACCTAAGAGATTTCAAAACATATATTATAATATAAAATTATAAAATTTTGTATCTGTTATATTTTTTTACATATTTTGGTTGTATATTTATTGATTTTGGTAATGAAAATTTTAATTATATCTAAATTATAAAGAATAAAATTATAAAATAATTTTTATTTTATTTTAATTATATTTATTAATTTTAGTTATATTCATTTTATTTTGATTTTGATTAATTTTAATTTTAATTATATTTAAATTTAAAATTGAATTAATTAAAATATTCTATATAATTTTATCATATTAGGTATATGCTTTCATTGATAAAAATTGAATTTAATTTTGATTATATTCATTCATTTTGATTTTGATTATATTACTTTTAATTTTTTAATTGTATTTAAATTGATTTAAAGGAATTGAATTAATTAAAATATTTTATATAATTTTATCATATTAAATTTTTGATTGATACTAAAAAATGAATTTAATTTTGATTATATTCATTCATTTTGGTTTGGTTATATTAATTTTTAATTTTAATTGTATTTAAATTTAGATTTAAAAATTAAATTAATTAAAATATTCTATATAATTTTATCATATTAAATTTTTATTTAATTGATAGAAATTATATTTGATTTGATTATTTATTTATTTTGATATTGATTTGATTAATTTTAATTTTTAATTATATTTAAATTTTTTTTTTTTTTTTTTTTTTTTTTAAAATATTTTATATAATTTTATCATATTAAATTTTCATTTATTTGGTCAGTAAGAAAAAATTGATTAACCACTTAACTTTAAAGTAATTTATTTGAAAAAATCTTACATTATTTTATTTTAAAAAATTTAGTTATTTTAATATTTGTTTGTCCAATTACTATTATTTATGAAATGATTTATATTAATCATGTCGCTAAAAGTAAATTATAAAAATTAAAAATAAAAATAAAAATAAAAATTACAACTAATTTTAAAAACTTTTATAGTTATTTTTAATATTTTATTTTGTCCAATTACTATTTATGAAATAGTTATAAATCATGTCATAAAAGCAAATTATAAAAATTATAAAAAAAAAAATTCATTACCTTTACAACTTTAAAGGTAAAATAATTTTACATGAAGTCATGAATATATGCTTATGTATATTTTGTAAAGAATATAGAGAGAATGACTTAAAATTTTGAGAATCATTTCTGATCATTGTAACTTAGTATGTAGTTTAATGGTCATTACATTGTTTTGTGTCAGATTTGAAATTTGAGAAGTTGAGAATTAATAGTGAACTTTTGGATGTTTCCAAATAAAGCAATTCTAAAAAAAAAAAAAAAAATTGAAATATATTTAGTAGGTGTACAATGTTAGAATTTTTTTTTTTTCAATTATGTTATTATTATTCTTTATTTATGTTCTTGAGATTTATTCATATTCTTGACATTTGATAACAATGTTTTTTATTGTATTTTATAAATTAGTGCCACTTCCATGATAAAAGGTAAAATGAACAGTATTTTATAGTAGTCAAAAACTTGGTTATAAGAAATGAAATCTTGAAATTTTATAGTCATTTTTTCTTTATTTTTATTTTAAAAGATTTATAAAAAAGAGATAATTTAATATAAATTTAGGGAATTTTAGTGCTATATATTATTCATGATAGTTGTTCTATTTCTAATTACTTACTCAAAAATTTGAATTTGTTCATTTATTGACTTCTACTTACTCAAAAATTTGAATTTGTTCATTTATTGACTTCAATAATATGTCTAATTCATTTTTTCAAATTTGAATTTATTCATTTATTAATTTCACTAATATGTCTAATTCATTTTTTCAATTTGTATTTAATATTTTGAGGTATTGGTTTAAATGTTTTTCAATTAGAGATATTGTAATTGGTATTAATATAGATATTTTTAGTTGGACATATTATCATTAGTTTTTGGTTTATTACTGTGTGAAAGAATTCTTTACCAAATTATTTGTAAAAAAAATTTTATCCAATGATGATATTGCCATTTAATAAATGGAAAATTTACACTAAATGATATATAAAAATCCTATAACAATCTATATGAAATCTAAATAATAATAATATATGTGATCTTTTTCTTCTTCTTTTTTGTAAGTTAACTCATCACCATTATTCAAATAAAACTACACAACCTAAAATGACCTTGAAGTAGTTCTTAAGAAGACAAACTTTTATTATGAACAAGAGAACCAAAAAAATAGTTATTGTTGAAGCTACCTCTAATAACATTTAGTCTCACTCATACATGAAACTACATATTTTTCTTAGTTACAATTTAAGCTCTTACCAAAAAAAATATCATATGATCTCTAAAATTTAAAGTAGTAAAATAAATAATTTTTTTAATTTAATAAAGTTAAACATACATTATGAACATGAAATATTCCAAAAAAGAAAAACAATTTAAAAATAAAAATCCAAAAGCACTACCTCACATAGTGAGAAAATTTGAAAATAAGAGACATGAAATGATTTCATGATAGATTCACCTAAATAACTGTGAAATTGCATTTTTTTTCTTTGATAAATTTTATTATAAACTTTTAATGGGTTCTATGAATCTCATTGCATCGGAGTTGACTGGTTTTAACACTTTTTTTAAAATAAAGGTTTTGGATAAGGTTCTACTTTTTGAGGTTTTTTTTTGTTGGAATCACCCTTGTAAATTTGGATAAAATTATTATTTTTTGTTATTTAAATTGCATTTCTGAATATATAAATATATTCAGCATGCTGAAAAACCTTTAAGACACTTTGATTATATAAACTTAGCCACTCAAGTATGCAGATCCAACCATTACTCACTGAATTTCAGGCAAAATCAATGCAAATCAAAATACAATTTTTTAAAATAAAAATAAATCTTCCCAAAACAGAAATGGAAAGTGTTAAGCAATACAATCAATAATTTCCAAAAACATAAATACAAGGGGTTAAGCAATACACTGCCCTGCTGACCTATCAATAAATTTACCTGGATTAGAGTAGGCGAATAATTTACTGGCTGTGTTTCTTAAAAATAAGGGGAGACTGGCTTGCTGACTTGTTAATAAATTTAACTTACCTGGATTATGTTAATAATTTACTGACTACGTTGCTATGAAATATAATGGGTTAAGTAAAACAATCACTAATCCACCAAATAATTTAATTTTTTTTTGGCTGTGTTGCTTAAAAATATAATGGGTTAAGCAATACACTCAATAATCCACCGAATATGGGGAGACTGGCTTCTTGACTTGTTAATAAATATAATGGATTAATCAATACAGTCAGTAATTCACCAAATATCGGTTAATAAATTTAATTGGATTAAAATCTGTTAATAAATTTAATTGGCTGCCTTGTTTATGGCCTTTTCATATATATTTAACCTTATGATTATGATTGGGTTTGTTACAAGTATTACAATACTTTATTATATTATTGTGTTTGTGGTATGGTGTGAGGACATTTATTATTGGTGAATGTAGATTGATTTCTTATTTTTATTTAAGAAAACTAGTTTATTTAAAATAATTAGCTAGTGGTGTATAAGGAGGTAGACTTTCACTCAAGTTAAATATTTTTGGATCTTAGATGTGAACTTATTTTTCTATAACTGAGAAAGGTGAGCTCTTAAGGGCTTTGAGTGGTTAACTTTTAACCAATTGTTAACCTAAACCTCTTAATCAATTATTAACCTAAATAACATACTTAAAAAACAAATCCTCCATACTTTATAAAGACATATTTATAATTTTTATTTCCTTTTAACATGAATTTTTTTTATTTACTATTTTTTTCTGGGGATATTTGCCCTAAATTTGACGGTAAATTGTTGGATTAGTAGATTTGAATCATTATTTCTGTATAATCAGAATGTCCAGAAAAAATTTCAGCATGCTAAATCCATTTCTACATTTAAAAATAGATTTTAAACAACAAAAAATAGTAATTCATATAAATTTAAATAACTAAAAATTCTACTAAATAATGATTAACAAAAAAAATAGTAATTCTTATAAATTTATATTACCTAATTCCAAAAAAAAACTTCTTATAATGTTTCATCTCAATTTTAACTTTATGCCATAGTATGTACCAAATCCATTTGCCTTCAGAGTGATGTATACATGTCCATATACCTTCTTCTCAATACAGAGAATGAAAAAGTAAAAGGTGGGCAAACCCAATGCGTGCAGTGGACTTTTACTAATGGAATATGTTGAACATCTTGAGACATTTTAATAACGCGGCCATGCGGGGTAGAACATAGCAGCACCACGAATGGGGATGTTTAATGCAGGTAAAATAAGATAAATAAATTAGTCTGATGGGACATCTGAGCGTGTAAATCTTTACAGTGACACGCTATCTGTGCGATCTGTCTAGATTAAGTTCGAATCCCGAAGCCTCAGATTCAGACAATTCCCACCATAGTAAGAGGCTATACTTGATTGATCCCTCTGCGTTGATTGGACAGGTCCAGTTGACTACCAATTTCGAGGTAGAATTTTGACTGCCAAACGCAAATTAACAAAGACACGTTTAAATTGAAATGGAAAAAACTGGGCACCAGGGATCAGACCTGGAATTTCAAATAATTCCTGCCTGTAATATTTTTTTATGACGGTTATAAATTTTGAGGACCTTTTTTTACGTTTTATGTAAATCATAAAGTGTTATTTCACTTCATGTTTCATGTATTACAGTGTTGCATTTATTAGGTTAAATTGTTGTAAGAGGGGGTAGGGATGGAATTTGATGGGAAAATTAGTCTTTTACTAGTTAAATATGAAAGAAAAAAAATTAGAAATCGACAACATTCTTAATTAAATACATCAAAACAAGCATCTCAATTATAGAAAAGATCAAATTTATGTGTTATTCAGATTTGAAATTCAAACTCTGCTAGGCACTGTTGAAGCAAATAATATTTATCATTTGATGTGCATTTGCAAGGCACAAAGAGTGGATGACAGCCAACATATTTATTCATACAATACAATGTTAAAGTCTATTATTTAGGCTTGAAGACAAAATGTGTGGATCCATGTGGTTCACTCCTCAGCATAGATTCATCTTAATGGGAGATTTCATAACTTTATATATATATATAAAAAGTTAAGATTTTATCAGTTGGAAAGTAGCAATTTTGTTTTGTTTGTATCAATTGTCAGAAAGTAGCAATTTTGTTTTGTTTGTATCATTACAAATTGGAATTGGAGTAGCTTATTTATTAGATTTGTTTACTTTTTTAAGTAATTATCATCAAATCTTATGATTTAATGGTTGGTGAAATTGTAATTTTTCATTGTTTGAATTGCAGTTTTGAATGCATAGATAAATCTAGCTCTCAGAAAAAACTCTAATTCATCAAGACTATGTTATGTCAACAACTAATTATCATGGTGATCCCATTGTTGATGAGATTGCAATTTTTCATTGTTTGAATTGCAGTTTTGAATGCACATATGGATCCAGCTCCCTGGAAAACCTCTAATCCATCAGAACTATGTTATTTGGACAACTGATATCTGCAATTTCATCAATTCTTTCAAAATTCTAACAGATATCTAGACAAAACTGATTAAAAACAACCAAAAAAATTTCAAAATATCTAAGATTTTTAAAATAAACCTAACAATTAATTAATAATTAGTAAGAATTTTGAATCACTTATTCAAGTTGATGTAGGTGTAAGTATTTGGTTAAGAGTTCTCCACGCTCTAGATGAACAAGAACATTGGGAGATTAAAAGAGTTCACTGGAAGATTAAAAGAGTGTTATAGTTTAAACTTTTTAAGTTTTAATTTTTTTTTTTTTGGGTCATTATTGTTAGAAATAGTAATTTTACAATGTTCAAATTGTGTTTTTAATGCATAAATTTATATAGTGTCTTCAAAAAAGCCCAAAACACTTGTTAGACTTATACCTATTAACAATTTCCAGATTTAATAACAATTTCTAAATTTAAGGATCTTTTAATATAAAAATAGTTTTTATAGCCAATATGTAATATGTTTAGCATATTTTTCATGGTCACAAAAAGAAAAGATTTTATGAATTATCTTCCTTCCATGTCAAAACATGGTCCTTAATTATCACCCAGGCTCATTAATACTGAGGTTCATTAATGAGATTAGCTTGATAATAACTGATTGGATTATTTATTGCTGATGGTTTTAATGCTTGGAGTTTTTACTCATTACCCTGTAAAGTGGTTTCGCCAAAAACTCAACTCAGCAATTCCAACTAAAAACGCAATTGATACCTAACAGCTTTCACCAACAACAAGTTAGGAACTCTAAAACTCTGTTAGTTATACAATCTCAACCATTAAAATCTACAATTCCAACTATTTTTCTACTACAATTCCAACTATTTTTTAAGATTTGCCCCATTTTGAAAGAAAACAGTCTGTAAAATTGCCCCCAAAAACGTTGACTACGTCTTAAAAGAGTTAGTATAGCCAGAAAGTTCGTTACCATTCACCAGGTGTATAACTGGTAGTGGTGATCTAATCTGTGCGTAACTGCTGCCTCCAGTCGGGTAGCTTTAGCCTGGCTAAAATACAGTTACAAGATCCGTGCTTCAATGAATATGCCGTTGAATAATATAGAAATTTGATGTCATATCATATCAACTCGATTACTATAAATACGACTCTTGGTCCTATATCTACTCAATACCGCCTTCACTTGCGTTGGAGGAGTTCTGATTTGCTGTTGATCCTGCCTTTGGTTTCCTTCCTCCGAGAGGGCAAAGGATCGATTCACAAGCACGCCCACCTGAATTGTTCAAAGAGAGATGCGAGACACCATCAAATATTTGATTGGAGCTGCAGGACCTAGCGGCTTTGGCTCTAAGTCCACTGCAGAGGATGTCACTGCACATTGCTGTCTCAATTCAGTGACAGCAATTATCACAGGTTGAATTTGTGGTTTAACATTTAGGACTTCATGTATTCATTTGGTTGTGGTTTAGTAACTGAGATCAATTATATATAAATAGTTTAGATTTAAACTTCTCTTTATAAATCTTAATCGTGTGAGAGGAAATGTGTTTAAGGTCTTGGAATCTGATCGGTTTTCACAGGCGCGACTTCTGGTATTGGTGCGGAGACTGCGAGAATGTTGGCTAAACGAGGAGCACGGATTATAATTCCTGCCAGGAACAAAAAATTAGCCAAGGATGTCAAAGCCGGGATACAGAGAGAGACCCCGGGAGCAGAAATTGTTGTGCTGGAACTCGATCTTAGCTCATTTGCATCCATACGGAGATTCGTCGAGAAATTTGAAAGCTTGGCCCTCCCTCTGAACATCTTGATGTGAGTGAGTTTTCATGCTGAATTTCTTGATATTGCTCGCTCCAGAATCAGATAGTTCTGAAATGCTTTGTCCTGATGGCTGTCGTAATTTGATATTGTGTCCAAATCTAGAAATAATGCAGGAAAATTTTGTCAAGAATTGGAGTTATCAGAGGACGGCTTTGAGATGACCTTCGCTACAAATCACCTCGGTAATTAATTTGTCATTTGTAGAATCGTACTGTGAAAGTTAAGGGTTTCAGCCAGAGATGGCTTTCTTCCCAACCGGGTTTAGAGTTGTTGTGAATAAATCGTGAAACCTGTACTGAAATTGTCTCTGGTTACAGGTCACTTTCTTCTCACAAAGCTCCTGCTTAACAAAATGATCGAGACTGCAAAGGAAACACAGATCGAAGGAAGAATAATTAACGTTTCTTCGGTCGTTCACGGCTGGCTCAGTAAAACCGAAATCCAGTTCCATCAATTAAGGAATCCCAAAAGGTATAACTATTAGATCTATTTTAATCATGGATTTCTCGTGATTAGAAGGATCAAATCTCCGACGTACAAATCTTAAATTTGTACTTTCACGATTTCATTATTCAAAAAAATTGCATTTCCATGATTTTTATCCTTCTAAGTTCTTGAATGTGAGAAGGGAACAAATCTCCAGACATACAGACCTGAAGTTTGTACAACTTTCATGAATTTCATCCTTCAAAAAGTTTGCATTTAGATGAATTTCATCCGTCTAAGTTCTTGATACATTACAGTTAAGATTCATCTCAGCTTGTTTACTAATATTTTTTAAATTTTCACCATTGGTTACACATCTAATATGCCTATTTCGACACAAGAATCAGTCAGAGCTCTCAGTTATTCTTATGATCGCTGAAGACGAAAAACCTAATGGATTATGTGCTTGAACGCTTACAGCTTTAATGGTACGAGAGCATATGCTATTTCTAAGCTGGCAAATATCTTACATGCTAAAGAACTGGCCTCGCAGCTCAAGGTAGAAAAATCCTTCTGTACTCGCGTTTCCCCTTTAGATCTATTTGGGTAATCTTGAAACTATTTACCATCCTTCATTCCTGGCGTGTATACCTGTCTGCAGATATTGAATGCAAATGTAACAGCAAACGCTATTCATCCTGGAATTGTGAGGACAGCAATAACAAGAGGTCACAATGAAGTGATTACAGGTGATAACAATAAATCTCCCCTGCTAATCATGCGCTTCCGATCTATGGAATATGCAGATAATTCGTCCTACAGTGATGAAATCTGTAATGTTCTCTTTTAAAAGCAGGTGTCAATAATAATTGTTGTCTCTGGTTTGTGTGCTTCGTTTCCCACAGATTCGATTTTCTTCCTTGCCTCAAAACTGTTGAAGACTCTACCTCAGGTTGGATGAACCAGAAAAAAAAACAGAATTTTCATATACTTTTGTACTAATACATCCATTGAAACCCCAGAAGTGTGAATCAACTTCTTCCCATTTAAAATTTTTGAAGTATAGATTAGAAGAAAGAGGTTTTCACAGATTGGGCTGATCAATTTTAATCTATTATCAACAGGCAGCTTCAACGGCTTGTTATGCTGCGGTTCATCCAAGCGTGGCAGGCGTATCTGGAAAATATTTTGCAGATTGTAATGAAACCTCATGTTCTAGTTTAGCCAATGATCCATCCCAGGCTGCTGAGCTATGGAGGATCAGTGAAGCTATGATTGGACATTCCCAAAGTCCAAAATCATGACTCTAAAGAATAAAGTACTGTGTATATAAGGAAATCTTATCTATCTTCTTTGATCCATAACAGTTGCTCAACAGGGATGAATTTGACACCAAGCAATAGTTGCTCAGCATGGATAAAATTGACAATAAGAAAACGCTGTATACCCCACAGTTTCCATGTAGATACTCCAAAAAAGTTAAGGATCAAATTAAATTGCAGCACGTTGTTAATTATCTCTAAATGAATCAAATTAAATTGCAGCACGTTGTTAATTAATTATCTCTAAGTGAATTTTAATCCCTATGCATAGGAAGCAAAGATTCAAAGATGACACACTGGTAAAAGTGGCCACAGTTTGTCCCGAATTTTTTACACACTACAATGATGAATTTATACACACGAACAATCCTGAAAGGATGGGACAGAGTAGATTAAGGACCTGAGCTCCTGGTTTGGTCAAAAAGGAGCATTTTACATAAGTGGTACTTTCTTTAATTCACTAAAAAAGAGGAAAAAACAAATCACAGGCATAAACACATTAAAAGTACACGTAGACTGAAAAGTTTTGGTTAGGTTATGTTTTAGGAGTTTAGTAGATGGAAAAGTGTTGGTTAAGTTATGTTTTAGTGGTAATTTAGTAGGGAATTAATAAGCTTAGAAAATCAAATTTTTTTGAATAGGTTTGTGTTTTCTTAAATGGATTTCTTTTGGAAAATTTTAATATTTTAAAATAACTCTACTTATAATAAAGTTTTATAATAAAAGTTTCCATCAATTCTAAATTAAATTTTTTGATAAAATTTTACACAATATCTACTTATTAATTCATTATTTATAATTATATTTTACATATAATTTAAGTTAAAATTATATATATATATGGATAGGGTATGTTACCTTTCAAATTATACGTAATGATAAAATCCTTAAACCACAAGGTACAATTCAAAGGGGAAGTATTAGGACACTCACTAGAGTCACCTAAGCAACCTATTATCTTCACTTTAGGCCAATTCAAGGGGTGTCTGTAATATGATTACTAAAGCTAAGTAATGAGACATAAAGTGAAGTGAGACTAGCTTTAGTAAAACAATGTTTTGGGGTTTTTAGGATTTTAAAAGAGTTGATGGAAGGAAGTAGAGATTAGTGTCAAATCCTACAAGGGCAATGGAGTCAAGGTGAATAAAAGGAGCTTATGGAGTCAAGAAGAAAGCCCCTCTTAAAAATTGATCTATTTCATCTAAAGATTATGATTAAGAGATTAGGATCAAGATGAAAAATAATCTCTCATCCAATAAAGATCAACAATGAAGACCAAGGCCCTACAAGAAGGGGTCCTCAAACAAGATCAACTATAGCTCGATAAACGCACTCGATACTCGTGCTAGTGTTCCAAAATGGATAGACAAAGCAAGGTACTAAATAATTATCAAACTAAGAAAGGAAAAATGAGTGGAGTTGCCCCAAAATGTCTTCCCTCTAGTGGTAGAAAAATCCCTTCAATGGACCGATCTAGTTATCTTGTAGAAGACTTTATCATTTCATTATGAATCTGTACGCACCAAATAAGAACCAAGATAGAGAAGCTTCAAGAATTGACACCAAGATCCACAAATAAAGAACCCTTAAGCAACCATCTGCTCCAAGAAAGATATGTCAATTAAGCTCCAAGGAGTGAAAGCTCCAAAAATCCAACCATGAGTACAAATGAGGAAGGAATACTCTTTATATAGAGTCTCGCTCAACTTCCTTTACAATAGAATAACAATATCTCATGTGAGATACTTAGATCTAGTGTAGGGAGGAGTAAAGAAGTGTTTCCTCCAATTAACTAATTAACAATACATAAAATAATGAAGTGGTTAAGCCACATGTGCAATCCTCCAACCAAAAAAGACCCAAGAGAGTGGGACGTCTCCATCAAAAAGGAAAGAAGATGAGTCAATGGTGCAATGTCTAGCCTCCAAGTGGATAGATCCACAACCAACTCCTCAATTGATCTGTAATATGTCGTGGATATTTCACTAGAATAGTTCATCACAACATATCTAATAAAGAAAACCAAAATCTACCTATGAAGGTTAAATTCCTTTAGATTTTCATAATATTTGGTTATTGATTTTCTGCCTATGCATGAAATAGATAAAACACGAAAAATAGAGAACAATAAAATGCAATCACACATGTGTAGTTGCACCCAGAGATATTATATTAAATGATATCGTGACTCATGCACACATAAGTGGATCAAATCCTACCCCCGTGTCCTTCAATTTCAAGCCCCCAAGGTGTAGAACATTCAGTGATGGAGTGTATTGTTAAGGCACTCTGTTATGTGAAGTCACCAGTTGAAAACCCTTGACTTACCTTGTGTGGCGTGTGAGGGGTCACGTTGGCATGCCTGGAGGTTATAGTGGTAGCAGTCGAATAACACAACCACGTATCACGCGAGTACATGCCCAACTAGTTGTTGGTTCCATCAGTAACAAAAAGAAAATTCAATCACACACCATCCACAAAATAATGCAAGCATTTTCTCTAGGAAACCCTTATGAGAGAAAACCCAGCTAGAAGGTGAGGCTACCCTACTCTCTTTTCTATGGTATGGAAATAATGCAAGTACAAAGGAGAAGGAAATCTCTATCGAGTTACCTGAGACTTATGGCTTGTTAGACTACTACAAAACATTAACCCCCTCCGTTATGCTCTCTAATTTCCCACTCCTAATTGTTCTACTCTGCTATGGAACAAAATAAAATAACATAGAATGGAACCCTTTCTCCTCCTAGCGGCCAGATATTTAACATAGCCTGATAGCCATCTTGGGGTAGGTTTTTTACTTCCTCAACCCTCAATTGTGATACCGTTTTGGACCTTCTAGAATGTTCCTATAAAATCCACTACGTGGCTACCCCACATGTCTAAGTAATGGAGGTTGACATGGAATCTACTCACACCATGGTGATCATTATGGTAGGTCAACTTGCAGGAGCCATAACTTTTGCATATGAACTCTGATTGAGGTGATTGGTAAACCTCCCACAAAATCCATGGAAATGTTTTCCCAAGGTTGCATGGGTACATGTAAGGGATGGTATAAAACTTTGTTTTTGTTACTGGGATTGTTGGTACAATAAAGTATACATCCTATGATATATTGTGCTACATCTTCTTACATTTTAGGCCAATACACATACCTATGTAAATTGGCAACTGTCTTCCCAACACCAAAATTGCATGCAACCTTGGAGGTGTGAGCCTCTCTGATAAGATGCAATAGTTCACCTTTAGGGACACATAGCTTGTCGATATTATAGATTAAACCATTCTAGAAATGATAGTCAACCTCGTTGTCACCTTCTTCTATATGAATTTGGCACTGTAGCTATTGAAACACCTCCTTGAAGTCCTCATCTTGTATGTATGCCTCTATGTATACATCATGGGTAAAAGGATCCATGTGCATCAAAGTTCCCAAAGTTGTAATCTTGTATGTGGGTGGCCTTGAAAGCATGTCCACCAACTTGTTTTTGCATAGTTTTTTGTAACTTACTCTAGACCTGCAAATAATGGAGTGGATGGTGATCTTTGTGGATGATGGTCTCCTTGTCCATTAGATAGTGATTCCACTTTGTAATAGATTGTACCAAGGCATAGAGCTCCTTGTCATAGGTATGGTAGTCGAGAACCACCCCATGAAATACTTCAAAATGATAGCATATAGACCTTCCTCCTTGCATCAAAACTGCTCCCATGTCATACCCACTTGCAGATGTCTCCACTTCGAAGGGCTTCTGCAAGTTTAGTAGTGCGAGCATTGTTGCTTGAATGATGTTCATTTTTATCTCATCAAAATCCTTTTGTTGATTCTTAATCCACTGGAAACTCTTACTTCCCAATGTTATTACGTGGGGTTGTGTAACTACTACTGAAAATGAAGCTATGAACTTCTGCAAGTACTGTGTTTCCCCAATAAATCTCCTAACTTCTATGCAATTTGTAGGAACTGGTCATTTCATGATGGCCTCCATCTTGGAGGGATCTATATTGAGCTCGCCTCCAACGATCACATACCCTAGATACACCAAAGACTGCTGGGAAAACTCACATTTCTTGAGATTGGCTAGTAGTTGGTGCTTCTTCAGGGTCTCTAACACTTTCATAACATGTGAGATGTGCTCCTCCAAGGTAGCACTATAAACCAATATATCTTCCAAATAAATAATAACAAATAAATCTAGATAAGGGCATAAAACATCATTCATTAGTCTCATAAATGTAGTTGGTGCATTGCATAAATCGAATGGCATAACCAACCACTCATACAAACCTTGCCTTGTCTTGAAGGAAGTATTACATGTATCTTCTTCTTTGACTCATACCTGGTGATATCCTGATTTCAAATCCATCTTAGTGAAGTAATTGGCATGTTGTAGCTAGTCCAACAGATCATCAATCCTTGGCAGGGGGTACCAACTCTACAGTGTAATCTTGTTCAATGCCCTGTAATCGATACAAATTCTCCAAGTCCCATCCTTCTTAGGCACAATTATGATGGGTGACACATAAGGTGAGGTACTTCACCAAATTACACTCGGATCCAACAATTGTTGTAACTGCTTCTTTACTTGATTTTCTTCCATAACATATTTTTTATACAACCCAATATTTGACAAGGGGGAGTCAGGAAAGAATTGGGTTTCATGCTCCACTCCCCTCTTAGGTGGTATCCATTTAGGCTCCTGGAACACTCCTATGTATGCATATAGAAACTTCTCCAAATGATGTTTTTTCTCTTTAGTACACCCTTCCATGGATGTCTTTTCTTTTAACGACTCTTCACCGGATTGTTTTTTGCTTAGAAAGAGTAAAACATATTTCTTGCTAGAACTAATCAATTTCTTAGCTTGATTGAGACTTATTAGTGAAAGTTTTTATTTTCCTTTGTTCCCATTGATGATGATGGATTTTCCATCCTTGATGAGGCGGTACTTATTAGCTCTCCACATGAAGATAGCATCCCTCATATACATGCATGGGATTCCAAACACTACTCCACATATACACAGTGGTACTACATCCAATTCTACTCCATCTATAAAATCAACACTTACATCAAATTTAATCTTGCATTTATTTGTTACCTTGATATTTGCATCCTTGTTTACCCAACCCAATGGATAGGGGTCAGGATGATCATGAACCTCTAATCCAAGCTTGTTGACCAGATCTGGTGCTATGAGATTAGCCTGTGAACCAAAGTCAAACAAAGCATCTATCTTGGTCTTCTTTACCCGAATCGTGATGTGGAAGAGCTTGGTCATATCCTTCTCTTCCTAGTGATTAAGGCTACTTAGATTCACCTCCTTCTGCACATATGTGTAGATAATATTTCCATCCACATCTATAACACCCCCACTATAATCCCTAGTTTAATTAATGCTTATATAGATATAATGTGTGGCTACGACCAAAGCGATGTATGTAACCTACCCAGCCCTTAAGTTCTCTTAAAGGGGTGGGGTATCAAAAATGTTCTTTTCCTCATCCATCTTGAATCCTATTTCCAAGGGCACCATCATCTTCTACTCATTAAGAGCTTTCTAATGATATCAAAATTTCCTCGATCCCAGACTCTGGATCAAAAGTTGTTTCCCTTTAACCATTTTACTGAGAATAACAAGCTCGTGCACTGCCACATGGTAGGTGATATGGCATCACACAAGGCGGCTATGTTCCATCATACATGGGAAGTATGCCACCGGACTGGGGTGCAACACCTTCCACCCTTATGATGTTATTAAATTAATTAATCATTACATTATAATCCCACGCCTTAGTATTTTATTTATTTAATCCACAATATTGTTAATTAATCCTCATTAATCTAATACCCCACGCATTAACACTTTGTCTTAATCCATTTTACCAGCTCGGTAACTACCCAAAGTTTACTTTCCCCTTTTAAAATGGGATCCCAACATCCTGATAGGGTTTATTGTTTATATTTTATTTAAGTGGACCCCAGGTGTATTACTTTCCCATCCATGCCTTTTTACCATGTCCCGAGCTCCATATTCCATTGGGAATATTAACAATAATGTTACATATTATAATGCACTAGGATTTTATTTCATTAATTTATACTATGCTTGTATCGGTCCCGAGCATATCACTTGTTCCACACACCATCCCTTCTCCAACTCCAGGTGCCTGATATTTCGGTGGATTTAATATTATTATTTTATTATATATTGGCCACCAACCTCCAGGTATATAACTTAACACACACACCGACATTTAATATCATTATCTCATATTGGCCCCAGGTTATAACACCTTCACGCACACCTTCAATTCTCAATATTCTAGTGCTTGATAGCCCGATGGGTTTAATGATATCATACTATATCGGTTCATGGGTGTATCACTATCATATGCACCTTCAAAGCTCAATCCAAAAGTGGATTAGTGAAGACCCAACTAGAGGAACTAGTCACCCTTCATGATATTACAATACATATTGACTTTGTACACATGGATGCCAATTTGAAGTACACTACATGATCCAAAATGGATCCAGGGCCTAAAAATAAAATTTCTCATAATCGGATGAAACTAGTGCCATTGTGTCGGACTCGTTGCACCAATTCTGGCCATATATATTTTTCCGAAAATGGACACCGTATGTGAAAGTTATCGCGTTCTAATCAATTTCCCAAACAAGCAAAAAAAAATCAACTATCAACAGGTCATACTGTTGACATCATGATGATGTCAGTAGGGACACATGGCATCACCAAGAGCTGAAATGTGTCACTCATTTTTGGCATTTACAGACTGAGTTGGCACAGTATGGATTTGACACGTGGATTGTACATACGTTGACGTGGCCCAATGACAGTTTGAGACATGGCAGTATGGATGATAGGTGGTAGTGACATGGTGTTGACCGAGCGGTTGAATGTACAATACGACAAAGTGATGTGGTTCCAGGTGGTAGGCTTTGGGCTTGACATGTGTCGTACGATGTTGACTGGGCAAATGCGTTGGAAGGGTGGCGTGGCAGGTACGACAGTGGCGTGGCACTACTGACTGGGAAACTGACTATGTTGGTGACTGGGTTGTATGGTCCTATCACAGGGTCACATATGGCCCAATCACAGGGTTCCACGTGACACCTCATATTTGGCCAATAACAACTGGGTCAAAATTTTTGCACCTCCGATGGATTCAACCACCCGATCTCCACATAGCCAGAGACTTTGCAACCACCAGCGGATCGACCGCACTATATTATGGGACTTAACCCCTAAGCGGCATATTTTAGTTTTTTTATGGGTTGGTGCAAAGTTTGGGGATAATCCCCAGTCGGCAAAGGCTATCTCGACCTACCAAGAGCTATAGACTAGGAATCAGAGCGGAGGTTTAGGGCGCAGGGGCCTAATCACTGGCCAAATGGCATCATATGACCTGGAATGGGGCTATACCGGAGGACTAGGGCGCCAGCACCTAGCAATCAGCCATATGGAAGCAGCCCATACAACTAGGATCCCAAAAAAAAGGGGCTAGCACACATTTTTCCAATTTTTGGGTTTTCAACTATATTATATATTTTTTAATGATTTTTATGCTGCTTTTAATGGATTTTGGCCATTTTGGGGGGATCTAAAGCCCTTTTTTAGGCTAGATCTTGGGGGGAAGTTGGGATGAGAACCCCAACTCAGATCCTACATAAACCATAGGTTTTTGACAACATTCAGAGGTTCAGAAGCAGCAAAATGATGAATAATTTTAAATCCTAAGCTATTTTTATGCACGGAAGCCATTAAGGAAGCAAACTTTGGAGGCCATTTCCGGGAGCTACGCTCAACCTTTTTCAGTGCCATCAATTGTGTTGGATTCTTGAGGTCGATCAAAACACATCCAGACTAATTTGTAATCCATTTGATGCATTTCTGGTGTAACTTTGCAGCATTGAAGATTAATAAGAAAGCCTTCCCCACTGAAACAAAGGCCCGGAGAGGTAGGAAACCTTTCCGAACTCCATTATAAAGCTTGGTGTTATGGTTTGTTGTTCCTTATGTTTAATTTCTATTTTGTATTCTTTATGATGGACGAAACATTCTTTCAATAAAAT
>SNQJ01S0015524.1:3419-43288 GCA_010110895.2 Picea sitchensis
ATCCTTCTAGAAGCGGAAGCTTCTATTAGGTCTTCTTACATCCGCCTTATTCTATTTTATTGAAAGGTCTTATTAATATTGACCTTTATTACATCCGAATACATTGATCTACCTATGTGCGGGTTAGGACCTTAACAAATACATTACAACATATTTAATAAAGTGAGAAATCACTGGAGTCGAGTAAACCCAAGAGAGTATCTATGAGTGTGTCATCTGCAATAATATAATAATAATCACTGAGGTGGGCATTCCCATGCTTGGGACAAGCTAAGAATGGATGCCAATCAAGTACACTGCAGATCCATGTTATATATATAGTAATCATGGCTACATGACCAATGTGTATTACAATATAAAGTGTAGTTTTTAATAACACACAGAGGATCTACATCTCAAAATCATCAGAAGATATACAATGTCAAAGCAATATCTAGGAGGCATTAATGCATGTGGTTGCATATCATAACTTCATAACTAGAGAAATAGCTTCAAGATCTTCAAAACTTAGGTAGGAGTATAATATGAGTGTAAGACTCACTACATTGAGGTATTTGACATGCCATCATGGAAATATTGGAGGACCTTGATCATCAAGCACCAAACTTCATTGATTCTGGATGTGAACTTGACAAGACTCTCGTGATGGCCAACTCATGAAGGTGGAGAGACTTATTCCAGAATGGTCGACTCAGGTTGAAAGACTTCCCCTTGGACAAGACCACGAAATATGAAAAGACTCAGGAAAAATGTTATTGACATAAGTCTGTGGCACAGGGAGCACCATAAACTCTACATGTGTTTATAAGAGTAACCAAACAGAGGAGGACACAAATCTATGTAACGAGAACAACTTCCTAAGGCCATACTAGATCCCAATTCTTGCATAACAAAAAAAGGATGTGCTATGTCCAAGGGTGGCAAGATTACTGCCAACAAAAGAGAATGTTTCCCTGTCCCCTCTTTTTGGAATATTTTTTTTTTTTTGTCTTTTTCATGTATTTAACGAGATTGAAAAAGAATAAAATAATGCTACGTTACAAAGGAGGAAGAAGTGTTGCGAGCAAGAAAACTGGTTCTAAGAGCATGGAACATATTGATTCTCAGTGCAAGTAGATGTGTGCAGGATAAGGAAACTCGGGAAAATTCCTCCATGGGTCAAGTTGTCAGATTGCAAGGGAAAAAACGCTACAAGGCTTGCACATAAGGAATGCTCTAAAGGTTCAGTAATAGCAACATGAAGCCATCATTAGGCCAAAGACGTAAGGATGAGACATGTGATGTGATTACGGCATGACACAACGAGACTCCTTCCATGTAAAGTTTTACGAGCCCAAAGAAGTTAAGCTCGACGGTTTTTCACTTTTAGAGAGTCTCTAAAACACCAAAAGAAGACTCCAAAGTGATATTTTTTGTAAGGTTGGTCTCCAAGGCCCGAGAAAGAATAAAATCCTACCACGGAGAACTCTTCTTGTCACTAGGGCCAGAGTATTCCTTTTTCGTACATAGTCCAATCGATCCGGAAAAGGGTTAAACTTATACCGAAAGGACATCTCTTCAAAACCATTTTAATGAGTGTGACAGAGACAAGATCGCTCGGCTATCTTTTCAATTTTAAGGTGTCTGAAAAGAGCTTAAATATGGACTCACTCATCCGTTTTCGTAATGTAGTCCCCTGAGCCCGAAAAAGTATAAAACATAACTTAGGAGAACTCTCCCAGCGAGAAATGTCTCATGAGACGTACCTTTTCTTGGGTAATCTATTGGCCAGAAAAAGGGTTAAACTTATGCCAAATTGATATTCCTTCTGGATAAATTAACGAGTGTGAAAGGAACAAGGTCACTTGGTGATCTTTTCTTGTTTAGGGAGTCTAAAAAAGGGCTTCAATAAGACTCCAAGGGATTTCCTTTTTCGTAAATAATCTCCAAGGACCGAAAAAGTGATAAACCAAAACCAGGGAGAATGGCCATTTTTCACAAATTTAGTCCATCGTGCCTGCAAAAGGGTTAAACTTACACATTATAATACACTCCCAGCGAACCATATCTCCTAGGGCGTGCATTTTTTGTAAAAATAGTCATCCAGACCAAAAAAGGCGTCAACTATCGTCGGACAGATGTGCCTTCAATTTCACTTTGATGAGCGTGAAGAGAAACAAGATCACTTAGTAATCTTTTCAATTTTAGAGAGTCTAAAAAGGGCTTAAAGAAGACTCCAAGGGGGATCCTTTTATTAAGTAATCTGAACGAGGCCGAAAAGGATAAATAATTTCTTGTTAGATGTCGCTTTCATAGTTTAAGTGAGCTTGAAAGAAGACAAACCATGCTCTTGGGGAGTCCCAATGGATGAAGCCAGAAAAACATTTAAGAAGAGAAATGAGGCATACAATTGAATCCTGGTGGAACTAAGAAGGAACTCTCGAGCCTAAAGGAAACTCACAGCATGGATGCCAAAATGCAAGACAAGGATCTACCTAGGGAATCCATGGAGGGAAAGTCTCTACCACCTAATTATGACACTTCTAAAGAAGCATATAAGGTTCCATGTTGCACTTCAGTGGGGTTGATCTTATGTCAAAGTGGAAATCGTTAATCGAATGCAAAATGCAAGGTGGTGAAAACCTATTTTACATGCAAATGGAGAAATCACAACTTCGTCACAAGATCGTAAAAGTAGTACCCATTCATCAAAAAATACCAAATCCAAAGGAACAAGAAGTTTAAAGGACCAAAAGATCACCAAGAAGAACCATAACATCCACTTAGCAACAAAAAGAAAAGAAATCAGGGTCAAGCAAGGTCAAAATAGGGTCAAAAATCTATAAATAGAAGTAAAAAGAGGCATTTTTACCATCACATTTTTACAATTCCCAAAAATAGCCGAAACCCTCTTCCTTAAAATCGACATTTGGAGAACATCGGTGGACGAAATCAAGTCGTTCTTGGGCAAAGTAAGTAATATTTCCTTTTACTTGCAATTTCATCCATTCATTTCAAGTTTTAGATAGATTTGAGGTCACGCACTCCAAAAATTAGCTTGAATGTGCGTGTACGCGTGCTTTTCACAGTCAACGCATGTATGTAAGTAGGTTGAGATACTCTCAGCAAGCGTACATACTCACTGATACCAAAAAAGGGAACGTACATGCTCAAAAAATTGGACAAAGAGAAGCATTAACTCCCAAAATGTTGGCATGACTCGGGATGTATGTTCGTTGGAGGGAGAGAGAACATGAAGAGGATGACCAAATGGTCGAGGAAAAACTGGTGGTGGTGGAAACATTAGTACAATACGGATTATGGAAATTCTTTAGTTGTCCCCTTATGAGAGATCAACCGCAACTTCTAAACCATCTAGTAGAGTACTAGAATCCAAATGCAGAGGATTTTATGATACAGGGTAAATCACTAACACCAACCATTGAAGACATTTACTTCTTGACCAGACTCTCTAGGAGGGGTGAACTGATAAACTTGGATACATTCCCCCCTGGTCCATATAACATATCCCACTATATAGATATGTATTGCAAGGTCGATACAAATAAGGTGGGGTCTCAAGTGCCGATACAAAATATCGAAAATCTGAGCTTGAGGGTGGTACTATACATGATTGAGCAGATGATAGGATATGTTTCTCTACACTAGGATTCACGGGCCCAGATGCATTGCGCAGTGCGGTGTCTGCAGCCAGTTATATTCAATTGGAGCACGACTATGCTCAATTATATGAAAATTTAGCTGACAAAGTGCAAATTGAGATAGAGGAGAAAATTTGGACTCGGGACAATGTTGTGCGCATTCGTCTTTGAAATAATTCCAGGGATGAGCCCGAGGGAGGGTGTGCAGGGACACATAGCCTCCTTTCCAGCACTGTGCAGATGGGTTTCTTTGATGTCGCGCTAGGGAGGAGGAGGAGTACGCAAGGCTTATGATGAAAAGTTCTTCGAGTGGTGGAAATGCAAGATTCCCACCATTGAGGACTACCCATATGTGGGTATTAGTTTCTTGAGGGACCCAGACGTGCCTATGCCCCCTGGTGCAGCACATGGAGATATAGGTACTTACTCATATTTTTGAATTTTTTCATTTTTTCATTTTTCAATTTTATAAAAGAAAAGAAAACATGTTTTTGGTAACGTCACAATACTAAATTAAAATATGTTATGTACGGATGTGGGGCCAATGCAACCAACGTACTTCCCTCAGATTCGACGTCGACCACGACAAAAGATCCATCCAGGAGGAGATGTAGTAGAGGCAGGGCCATCAGCAGAGGCTGAAAGAGTCTTGAGACGGGTAGAGAGGAACATGACGTCCCTCACCCGTAGTGTGCCCATGGCAGACATCGAGGATCTATCGCCATACATGCATACTCACATAGTGGGAGTACCTAGGGCATGGGTCCAGCTATTTCGATGTCTAGCCAACGTCGTAGTCTATTATACTATGGCCTAGATCTTAGATTAGTGTTGTACATTATGCGTTTCATGGGAACCCTTTTTTGTATCTTCCATATGTATTGAGGGCTTAAGACTGACGATGTATTATTGAAACTTTTGAGGCCTATGGCCCACATTTTGTACTATGACATTACTTTGGACATATTATATATATGTACTGTGACATTACTTTGGACATATTATATATATATATATACATATTTTTGCCTTATGGAGTAAAGATATTTTGTACAAATGGATTTACATGTGCGTGTATGTGTGTGATTTTATATTTATGTCTATGAAAGATGCCAATCTAATACATGATTTTCCAATGCATCAGTTAATTGATTAGATCTCTTAGGAACATGAATATATGTAATATAATCAAAACAATTTTCTAAGAGATGTACCCTAAGGAATTGTCATTGAAGGGTGGGATCATGGACACGACACACTCCATTTAATTGTGACACAACCATTTGAGCATCGAGATGAACCTGGAGGTGAGAAATACCATGTGACAACGCATCACATAGTAACTCTATTACAACATTGTACTCAGAAATGTTATTGGTTGGTTCTCCTAGACAAACACCTCCAGAAGATACCAACTACCCAGTGGGCATAAATATCACGCAAGATGCAGAAGAAAGCCTCCAAGTGTGTCAGCTAGCACCATCTGTGAACCCAATATAAACTTTAGATTCACTTGACATCTACCACAATGCAGAAACACAATAAAATACACGTCCATAAAACAAAAAGATACTAAAATGTATAAATAAAAATATACACTATTTACAAAAATTCACACTCAGGTGACCAACCTAAGAGTAATACTTCTTAAGGTAGAGCCCATTTTTGGGCTCTGGAAAATCATTACCTTCGAAGTCAACCAATTGATAAGCGCATTTTTCCAAAACTTTCTTAACAATAAACGGTCTGAACCACATGGGTTTAAATTTGCTTGCCCCCAAGGGATATTTATCTTGATCATAGACCAAGAGAAGATCGCCTTTACAGAAAACTCTAGGGTGGATTGACCGGTCATATTAACACTTGACAAGTTGTTTCTGAGACTCGTTGGCCAAGGCTACATCTCGACGTTGTTCATTGAGTTTCTCAAGATAGAGGAGACGCTCTTCAAGTGTAGTTGTTTCTGGCAGTAATTGCACTGCCAACTTGAGAAAAGGAATCTAGCACTCTATGGAAAAGATTTCCTCCAGCCCGTACATGAGTTGTAAAGGAGGAAAACCTACAGTAGTCTTGACAGAAGTTCGATATGCCCAAAGTATTGAATATAACATCAAATGCCAATTCAACTTGGTCGAATTAATTGTTCATTGGAGAATAGTATTAGGAGACTTATTGACAACCTCTACTTGACTGTTCACTTGTGGATAGTAGGGTGGAAAATTTTCTTTCTTAAACCCAAGATTTGATGTTAACTCAGTGTTATAACCCTAAATTTCTCTACACATGCATACATGGCCTTGGCCCTCTTACTTGCATTTTTGGCCAAAGAACTGTTGAGTTGCTCTTCTTAAAAACCAAATTTTTGAAGATCTACATGCCCTGCACCATTACTTCCTACATACATACTCTTGTTGCACCACTAAAGATCGCGTACATACGCATGCTGCACCATTACAACCCGTGTATACTTGCAAAATTTCAAAAAAATAAAAAGTTGCAAGGAATTCGTTGAGATTACAGGCTATTGGGTAGTTTCCTAACTAATCCACATGTAATATCTCGTCACCCAACTAAATAACCATCCTTTTGTCATATAAAAGGATGTGTTGGGGTCTCATTTCACATCTAAGCATAAGAACAGTGAAATTATGCCCAATTTCACTTCCCCTCCTTGCCCAAGATATTGCAGCCCTTTTGTGAGAATTGCCTCAGCATTCCCTCATTAGCCCCCTTCTCCCTCCATTTAACCCATTCACTTCCCAAGAAGAGATAAGAAGGTTGAGAGGATAATTTTATACAAAGGTGCACTTGGAGCTTGGTGAAGAGGAGCCTAGACCAGGTTCATGGAACAGTAGCCGACTTTGATTGTAAAGGTATAATCATTGTGTTATTAATAAAAGAATTAATTTTCCTGTCCCAAATGATGGTGTCTTGAATACTTTTGTTGATTTATGTTTTGACATTCTAACATCTAACCCTAACTTATATATGGAATAGAATGCTTGTAGTTTTTTTTTTTTCAATCTTTGGATGCAGTTCATCCCTGGGAGGAGGCGTGCAGTCAACAAAACTTCCAAGCGCAAGGAGGTCATCACCAGACGTGGGATTAGAGGTATAGTTATCCAATCTCTTTTTCCTTGCTTTATTCATATGAGTTTTGGTATGTTTGGGGTAGTTTAGATAATTAATTGACTTTTAGAAGGTTAAACGATCTGCCTACATTCTGAAACCTGGTGTAGTCATAGGGGAGTTTTTCCCGCTAGCAGAATTGGTGATCATACTGGGGAAACCTCTAGGGTTTTTTAGGGGATTTTGGGTTGATTGATTGGTTTGTTTGCCTTTCAATTTTCTTTCAAGTTTTTTGAGTCTGTCGAGGGATTTTG
Source organism: Picea sitchensis (assembly GCA_010110895.2). Taxonomy (NCBI): domain Eukaryota; kingdom Viridiplantae; phylum Streptophyta; class Pinopsida; order Pinales; family Pinaceae; genus Picea; species Picea sitchensis. The sequence continues at coordinate 10,444 of SNQJ01S0015524.1, forward strand.
GTCACCTTTAGGTGCATACCATTTGTCCATGCCCTGTAAAACTGTATGTTCTTTTATTTTTTTGAAGATATACAGAGGTGTATGTCCCCTGCAGTGGGTCATCCCACATACACACACGCTCTTCTTAGTAAACAACCTGCGTACATACGCAGGTTGTTGAAGAAACAACCAACATCTCTGGTTCAGGAATTTTTTTGAAAAGAGGAAGCCAACCTCTTTCCTGATTGAGGTTTATACTTCTTAGGGTTTCTTGATTCAGTTCAGAGTCTTTGTTTTTATAGCCATAGCTTGGGTTAGAATTCAGATTACTTGTCTTTTTGAGTTTCTTTTGTTTACTTCTAAAAGGGTTTTAAGCAAGTCTTTTGAATCATTGATCTACCTGTTTGGTTTCTTTAGTGATTCCCTGTGATCCGTAGTAAGCCAAAGATTTGTTTCAATCTTATCTTGGTGTTCTTTTCACCCCTTTCATTTTCTTTGAAAAAAGATAAAAAAGATTTATTTCAGTTTTTTTGTTTGAAGCAATTTCAAAAAAAAAAAAATCATTTTCAATTTGGTAAAGTAGTTGGAGTTGGNTTTTGTTTACTTCTAAAAGGGTTTTAAGCAAGTCTTTTGAATCATTGATCTACCTGTTTGGTTTCTTTAGTGATTCCCTGTGATCCGTAGTAAGCCAAAGATCTGTTTCAATCTTATCTTGGTGTTCTTTTCACCCCTTTCATTTTCTTTGAAAAAAGATAAAAAAGATTTATTTCAGTTTTTTTGTTTGAAGCAATTTCAAAAAAAAAAAAATCATTTTCAATTTGGTAAAGTAGTTGGAGTTGGGTATTTTACTAGAAAGGATAAACAATCTTTTTTTAGTTCTTTACTGATTTCTTGAAACATAAGTAGCTTGTATTCAAGCGAAAATTCGTTTTAGGTCTTCTTTTTAAAGATCTTGAAAAAGTTAGTTAAAGAAAAGTTGGTTACAAAGAGTTAGTTGTAAAACTTTGCTTTTGATTAGAAGTAATTTTTCTTTCAAGTTTCATCTTTTTTCTCATCTTTTCGTCTCTTATAACATCACTATTTTCACCACCATATCCCTTGAGTAAATCAATCCATTAAAATGAATGCTAAATCTAAAATTAATTAGACTTTTTGTGTTTGTAGGTTCAACCAACTAGTTTAGAGTTAGGGCCTTGAATTAGGTTGGAGAGGAAAATCTTCAAGGCCATTAAACAAACATTGGAGTCAGAGTTAGGGAGTGTCAAAGTCCAGTGTCATAAAATTTATGCGGGACCCCCTTTAACACAGGGGCTAAACATGAGGTCGTGTGAGGAAAGGGAACGGAGATAACCCCACCAAATCTGGACTAAACATAGTGGGGAACACATATTGAGGATCCGTAGTGGGAATACTACTGACTGCATTTTCCTATGGATCTTTGTGGACCTTGAATATGTTTGAGATTGTCTATAATATTTTGGACCACTTTCTTTCGATACCCTCGATAGGTTTCAGACTTGTTGTCCTGCTCATTGTGATCCGCCCGACTGTCGACTCTACCTACCTGGTGACTGACTGCGATCTGGCAACTTAGTTGACCATTTTATAAGGACTTACACGAGTGACTGCGGGGGTATATCATGGTACCTAGGGAAGAATTCGGATCATGCTTTTCAAAGTATACCCAAAGGGTGCTTCCATGTTCGAGTTGCACTTGCATCGGTTAGTTTCTCTAGTGTTGATTGGCGTAACTGTCCTTCCTACTAGATAGTCCTCTGCTTGATTTTCTTTTAGGAAATTTTAGTGTGTGATCTGTGCTCCCTAGTTTTCCATAGTGAGTTAGTCAATCATTTATTTGGGTCTCTGGCCTAAGGTGGTAGACCGCCCACTCCGACAGTCATGAGGAATTTTCGGTCTTCTGCTTAGAAATGTGGATCCACCTGTTTATAGGCATTGTTTTGATAAAATTGGTTCATCGGAGTCAGTGTGTGAGACTTTTATGGACTTGAATGAACCCACAAAGGGATAACTTGTGCATAATATCTTCATGGAAAAAGTTACTAACGATACAAACCAAGGAACCCCTTCACAAGGGGATTCTTGTGCTTTTCCTTTCTTCGGAAACAGTGGTGTCCCTTTGATGGCCACTTTGTACATTCCTGGGTTGAATGTGGGACTACCAGTTTGGTTGGGTACCATTCCAAATGTACCAAATTCTCTTGACGCTTCTCATTTAAGAAATTCATGTCATGGGAATCATGTTGATGTTCCTTCATCAATGAAATTTTCTCCTCCTCCTTCTACCTTCTCTGGTGAAAGTATAGATACTAGTAATCAGAAGTCTAAACGAAATAGAAAGAGGAAGAATAGGAAGAAGAAATCATCAGCTTCTGCGATTCATGTTGGATATAGGTCACCAACCTCTACAATTCATGTTGGAGATAGTTCATCAACCTCTTCAAGTCATGCTAGGGGCAAGAACCCAGCCTCTGCAAGTCATGTTGGAGAAAAAATTCCAATCACTACTAGTCATACTGGAAATAGGTCTGTAGCCTCTGCGAGTCATGTTATCGACCCATCACCAACCTCTGCAATTCATGTTGGAGATGTGAAACCAACTACTTCTAGTCATGTTGGGGGCATTGATTATGTTGATAAATCTAGACGGATAGGACGTAAGACTAAGTTCCCTTGTAATCTTTGCAAGGGAGATCACCTTACTCATATGTGCCCTGGAATTCCAGAGGTACGAAGATTGTGGTCCCAATCTGTAAGCTCTTCTGATTTTGAGTCTTATGAGGTTTCCTCACAGTATATTCAGTCTTTGGTTGATGAAATGGTCATGCCAATGAAGACTTCGGTTGATCCCACTCCTCTTTTGGGGGGTGAGATTCCTTTAGACCATGTAGTCTTGTAGCCTATTCAACCATTGGTTGAGAAAGTGGTCATGCCGATGCAATCTTCGGTTGATCCCACTCTTCTCTTGGAGAGTGTCGAGTCTACCAAACTGGTCACGTTGATGCAGTCTTCAGTTGATCCCACTCTTCTCTTGGAGAGTGTCGAGTCTACCAAAGTGGTCATTCCGATGCAATATTCAACTAATCCCACTCTTCTCTTGGAGATTGATGTGTTTGTCAACTATTTTTTTGCATTCCCAGTTCAGTACTTTCAGAACAAGGGGGAATTTCGCTCACTTAGAGCACACCCCCTCCAAGCCCTAGGATGATTTTCCTTTATTGGAATGATCTTGTTGAGCCTCATCTTCCTTCTTCTGCACCTTTTCAAATAAGGGTTGAAGTTAATTCAACAAACATTTATCGATGTATTGTGGATGAAGGAGCCTCTGCAAGTATTTTATCCTCCTCGGTTTGGAAACCTTTGGGTTCTCCCGAGCTTGTGTCTGTTTCACATGAGTTGTTGGATTTTGACAGACGTCCTAGTGAATATTTGGGGATTCTTCCTCAGTTTCCTATCTCGTAAGGTGGGAAGACTGTCCTTATTGATGGTATAGTGGTGCAAGGCCCATTAGATTTCAATATGCTTCTCAGGCATGATTTTGTATATGTTATGAATGTTGTGGTGTATATGCTCTTCAGGGTGATGCATTTCCCTCATAATGGAAGCATTTTCACTATCGACCAGCTGGCATATGATAATCACCATCCTAATTCGGCATTAGTTTAGGCTACCCCTTTATATGTTCCTAGTGTTCATGTAGACTCTACCCCGCCATGGGTTAATTATGTGGCATCTTATCCTCGATTTTCAATTTCTCTTCAGTAAGAAATTGTTAACTCATGTTTTCCTTCTCGAGACTTGGTCTCAACAATTGATTCGTTGGTTTATCCAATGGGGGCATGGGAGCCCTTTCTTCCCCCTCTTGATCTAAGTGATCTTGAGTCTCTTGTTGAGTCTGATCTCACTATTTGTAGATCCTCAAACCCTTGTGCTTGTGATTCTTCGTTGATAGACTATGTCGGTCCTAGACAGAACCTCCATCGTCATATGGAATATGGTCAGTTTACTTTTCCCTTTGGGACTGTCGACCCTCCTCATTTGCATGATTTATTGGATATTGAATTGCCTTCTAATGAGGTTATCCTTGAAGCCATGACTACGGTTTATATACCATGGGAAGACTTACACTGTGGTTTGTGTTTTCTTCCCTCTTTCCAGGTTGACTATCGAAGAGACTCTTGGTCAGAGCCTACGAGACTCCCATGTTCTATGACTCAGCCAACATATTATTTTGAAAGTGACTTCCTTGGTCTATGACAATCTCTTTCAGTATACCGAACCTAGCTACAATCTAGTTGAAAATGAAAAGTGTCATCATTTCCCCATCATTACTAAATGTTGGCATGGCTTCGACCCACTTAGTGAAGTAGTATATTGCCACAATGATATAACGATGCCCCCCAACCGAATCTGGGTGGCATGTAGTGAAATCAATTCCCCACTTAGTGAAGGGACCAACAACAATAACATGAAACATAAGAGTAGGATGTGCCTGCATCTTCTGAGAGAATATCTGACATGGCTGACACTTCTTAATTACCTCTATACAATATTTGATTAACGAGGGCCAAAAATATCCTGCACAAAGGATTTTTTGGGATATTTCCAACCCAGACAACTGATCGTCACATTCTCCAGTGTGGCAGTCGTTCAACGCAAGCTCTTCCTCCTCATGAGTCAAACAATGATGGAGAACGCAATCAACTCCTCGATGATATAAAGTATCATCGATGATAAGATAATTATGCGCTTGATGGCGTATTCATCGACGCTCATCATGAGAAGTAGAGGAAGGACACTTCAAATTCTGAAGATACACAAGTATATCTCCATACCAAGGGTTGGAAGATGCAATAAGGAAGAGATTTTCATTTATCAATGCCTCTTAAGGAAATTGATTGCTACTCTCAATCGGAAGTTTCGAAATTAACTCAACAAAGACCAAAGTCTTTTTAGACTTCGCCTAAACAAAGTCCAAATCAAATTCTTGAAGAATGAATATCCATCGACTAATCTTCTCGTCGATGACCCATCGTGTCAACACATATTGAAAAGGATTAACGATGGCTATGACGGTGGTCTTGCGAAGTAGAATATAATGACGGAACCTTTGGACAGCATGGACAATTTCCAAAGCCAGTTTCTCAATGTGAGTGTAGTTGAGCTCTAGACTGACTAAGCCTCGGCTAAGGTAGTAGTTAATGTGTTCCTGGAGCACGTCATACTCCTGAACCAAGACCATTTTGATGGTAGACTCTGTTGCATCCAATTATTACAAGAAATCCTTGCCATAATCAAGAGGGTTGAGCAGTGGGGCAGACGTCAGGGAACTTTTCAACGCTTCAAAAGAGTGTTGAGATGCTTCATCCCAAAAGAATGGGACCCCTTTTTTCAAAAGACGCATAAACCCTTTAGTTATTTCAGCATAGTTGGAAAAAAATCATCGTATGAAGTTAGCTTTCCCCTGAAGACTTTGAGGCTGGGGGATTGTGCGTGGGCAAGGAAACTAAACTATTGCCTCAACCTTAAGAGGATCGACCATGATCCCTTTAGTGGACATGATAAAGCCTAACAAATGTCCCGACGTTACACAAAAACTACAATTGTTTGTATTTAGGAGAATCCGGTAGTAGAAACACCTCTCAAAAAAAAGTCGAAGGTGGGTGGGATGACCAAATATATTACAAGAATGTGATGCCAGATCATCAAGATATGCCTCGACTATATGTTTGAGGTCATGGAAGGATAATGACATGGCCCACTGAAAAGTAGCTCCAGCATTTTTTAGACCAAAAGGCATTTTTCTATATGAAAACGTACCCCAAGGACATATGAAAGCAGTCTTATGTTGATCCTCGTGCTTGATCTAAATCTAATTGTACCCTGAGAAACCATCCATAAAATAAAAAACTTCACAACCCACACATTCATCAATAATATGATCAATGAATGCGGTAGGAAAGTTATCTTTCGGGAAAGCTTTATTCAGATCATGGAATTCTATGCACACATGAATCATACTATATTTTTTATTGATTGGAACAGGGTTTGACACCCATTCCATCAATTGAACTGGGTAGATGAAACCAGCCTTAATCAATTTCTCTAATTTGGCCTTGATACTAGCTACCTTGCGAGGGTTTATTGGGAGAAGCTTTTGTCGAACAGGCTTAACATCGGGATAATTCCTAATCTCGTGATCGACTATACAAGGGTCAATTCTTTGCATCTCCTCATAATATCATGAAAAAACTTTGTGAAAATATTTAAATAATTCATTGTAAACTTGCATATCCTCGAGAGAACAATATGCTCCGATGAAGACGTTTTTAACGACACTAGGGGTTTTAGAGATTTCAATTGGAATCATTTCAACTATACTTTCCATGTTCCCCTCAACATAAATTTTGTGTGTGACCAAAGGATTAACAGGACAAGCAACATCTCCATTCATGGTCTTGGTAAACTCTCCTACACCAACACTCATAATCTCGGGTAAAAGTAATATCTATGGTGAAGATCATCCCAAGGTATATTTGTCCCAACCATTACCTATGAAATAGCATCGTCAAAGGGCAAGACCAATTCCAAAGGATCATGAGTAGTAAGAGAGCCTTGAACCCAAATATGATCGAGAACAAGATCTATCTCTTCAGGGGGAGTCAGATCAGGGTTGGTCGAGGTTTTCTTAACAATGTTGTATGCAAGCTCAGCTGCGGATATGGGCATAGCCATGACAAGATTCCCTACCCCTTCCATCGAAGTCGATGTGGAAGGTAAATTCCACAAATCATTAAAATAACTCGTTCGAAAAGAAGCTACTTGAAATATCGCAGCCTTGGGTTGATCAAGGACACCCGAAATAAACTTGACGTCATTCGAAGGTGGCAGAAAAAAAAAATTCCCATTAAATATGGAAATAGTCTAGCACCTAAGTTGACAATACCTTTTTGTGGGTTTCCAATCATCGGGACAGTGGATGCCCCCGATGAAGGGTCGGGATGGGAGAAGGATAACTGATCAACGATTATTATCCTGCCTTCGTGAGGAAAACATAAGACACGAAAAATGGAGGATACAACCGTTTTCATTGCGTAGGTCCAACTTTGTCCTAACAAAAGGTTGTAGTCGAGAGGCACACAAACCACTTCAACCTCGACACACACAGTTTCTCCCTCCAACTGCATAGGGAAGGAGGGGATTATTCCATGCGGTCTAAAAGAATGGTCGTCAAATGCAGTTAACAACATCAGATATGGAGCCAACTCAGGTTGACCAATATCCTTCCAACATTTCCATGATATCACGCAAGTTGAGGCATCCTCGTCTACCACCGTGCGGAAAATATTCCATGTCAATGATTTTGTGGCGTAAACCACTACTATCTGGAAGGTGACGTGGTAAGTAAAATGAGGTTTATGATCGGAAGGGTCAAAAATGATAGTTCTCGAGTTAGCTGGCTCAGAAACACCCAAGGAAGATAACAATTCTTTTCTCTGTGAGGGGAAACTCTGGACGACTTCCGGGGCATACATCGCACAAGGGATTTGCGCCAGATCCTCCAAAATGGAGTAGTTCTGAGAAGCCCTTGCATTCATATTATGAGAATCCTTCTTAAACGCACCTTTAGGGATGTGAGTCATATATTTTCCCATAGTCTTCTCAATATGAAGAGGAGGAGATGGGTTGGAAGCTTCTTTTCTTTTCTCAGCAAATTCTTGCATTCCATAATCATGAGCCCTGGTTTTTTGGGGAGGCTTGTGACGTGGAAAAAATGTTGGAAAAAGTAAGTGGATCTACTTGGAGAAAAACATTTCTTGCCCAATTTGTGTTCAGCTACTAGGGCCCCTTGAAATGAGAGAATTAAAGTAGAACTAGTAACCATAGCCCCTTCATGATGTAAATAAAGTACTAAGCTAAAATTAAATTTTATAATAATAACTTAATATAAATCTAAGATGGAAAGATGGACTTGAAATTTTTAAAAGGTTTCAATGTACTCTTGGATTGTCTATCCCAAAAATTGCCTAAGTTGTAGCCAAAATGTCGAGAAACTTTACAATAACCAAGTACTTTGAATTGTTCCCAAAGATATCCATAAAAGGTATGCTACTTCCTAATTTTTCTAGAGTTGGTCAGTGTGGCCATGTTGATATTTAATTCAATGAAAAATAAGGACTTTACTTTGTCTTTAACTTACTCCCACCAGTAAGAAACAAGACCTTCAATGAAAATATATGAATGTGATATTGGTTGGTTCAATCATGTATGATTGAGTGTTGAAACAAGATGACACTATCCTAATCCAGGAATCCACCTATTCTCCATCAAATATGCAAAAAAACCTGAAGATAGTCATGCATGAAACCTAGTGAAAACCATGGTTGGAAGTGGATTGAACCTATGTATTATATTTCTTCATAATTTCCATGTTCTTAACAAGTGATTACTGAATTTGTGATGCAGGAGCAAAACCACCCCAAGTCAAAGTGGAAATTCATGAACCTTCTAGAAGGCACGGCATGGTTGAGAGGACGAGATTTCCTCATATTTGATTGAATTGTTGTATATTGTTATGTAATTTGTTCTTTTGAGCCTCTAGATAACGATTCTAGGAAGGAATCATGGATCTGAGATGATCCACGATATTTTAATTTTTGTTATAAATGTATCCTGCGGGCATTGTGAAAAGGGAGGACCAGTATAATGTAACACCAGGTTGAAAAGGGTGCCCGACCAAAGAGGTCGTGTGCTTTGTAACAGTCGATCTTTATTTAATGAAACAATGTATTTTGTTGTGTACCTTCATGTTACTTAATGTGTGTGCTCATATGTGTGAGAGAATCATATTGCAGGTCTGAAGTCTATGAGGTAGTGTCATATTCCAGTGAGGAAAGAGATCAATCTTCGATCACTGAAAGGATCGATTGTCGATCACTTAAAGGATCGACGAAGATCTATTTTCAAGTGATATCTTGTAAATGAGAGATCCAACCCTCCATCCACATAGAATATTGATAGCTATATTTGAAATCATATTGACAAAGCATGAGGATTTTAGTACAAGGAGGTCTGACACATATGGAATAAGTGATATAATGGAGGAAGAAATTGTGATCGTTGAATCAAGTTCAAGTTAATTCCTAACCATTGGATCGATATCATAGTAAAGTCCCCACTACATGTAGTCGGAGAATCATGACCGTTCGATCCATATCTAGATTGACGGTCCTCATTATAGTGGATCATGGACAGTGAAGGTTCTAAGGTGTTGGAAGGATGAAAATTTATGAGGTCCCGACAATGACAAATGTCATGTTGACATAAGGAACTCCATACATGATGTGACACGTGGAAACCAAGTCCCACAATACATCGTTTCCATGGAAAACCTTTGAATGCAGATTGATGACTCAGATTAGATCTCGAGAGTAGATCGACGACCCATATCATCGCGGACATCATCCCTCAATGACTTCTACCTTTACAATAGTGTTAAGGATTGGACAACGGAGATTGAATCTTCAGGACAAAAGATCAACGACCCTCTTCATTTTGTATCTCGACCATCGATATTTTTTGGTTGATAAGAAGTGTTGTAAGTCTTGATGTATCGATGACGAGATATGTCATGTTGACATAAAGGCATCCACTCAGGAGATGACACGTGGAAGAAAGGTTCTGAACTGACCAAAGCTTCGTGGTGATGTTATAACCCTAAATTGCACCATACATGCATACCTGGCATCAGGCCCTCTTACTTGCCATTTTTGCCAATCCATCACTGAGAATATCTTCTTAAAAACCACATTAAATCTCACGTACATATGCTAGCTACACCATTACAGCCCACGTATACTCAAAAAAGTCGTAAAAATTAAAAATTTGCAAGGAATTCGTTGAGATTACAGATTATTGGGTAGTTTCCCAACTGTCCCACCGCCTATAACCCGTCACCCAACCGAATAACCATCCTTTTGTCATATAAAAGGAGGTGTTGGGGTCTCATTCTAAAGAGAAGCATAAGAACAATGAAACTCTACCCATTTCACTTTCCCCCCTTGCCCCAAGAATTTGCAGCCACATTGTGAGTTTTGAGCCAGAATTCCCTATTCTTGCCCTTTTCCCCATTCATAAGCCTATGCCCATTCTATAGAGAGAAGTGTGAGAGGAGAAGGATATGTGGAAGCAGTTGGAGCTTGGTGAAGAAGAGCCCGAACTAGGTTCGAGGAGCAGTTGTCGATCTCATTTGTAAGTGACTTTGTGAGATTAATTTAAAGAAGTACTTTTTTCGTCCCGCCATATGATGTGTTCAACCTTTATGTTTGATTTACATTTTATTATGACATCTAACCCACAAATTCATATATAAGATGCATGTTCGTAGTTTCGTGTTCGTCTTTTGGTGAATGCAGGTCGGCCTTGGGAGGATATTTACAATCGAGGAACAACTGAACGCAAAAGGATCGACACTAGACACGGAGTTTAAGGTAGAGTTATCGGATCCTTATACTTTGTATTTTATGCATGAATGTGGGGTATTGTCAGGTTAGTTGTTAAAAGTAAGAGATTGTATATGGTTATCTATGTCTTCACGTTGAACCCTAGTGTAGTCCATAGGGGGGTTTCATCGCTATAGCAGGTGGCCCACATCGTGAGTTGAAATATAATTAGAGGAGAATCAACAGTCTGTACTGGATTCACGATCTGGATCGATGGTGATCAATCATTGAATGATATCGCAGAGGAATAGATCGTGACCATTGATCACCAGTGAGATCAATGGTCCAAATCATTATGGACCACAACCTTCGGGACTTTTGGGTTGTTGAGAAGGGTTTGAAGTCTCGACATAGATCATAGATCAACAATCTGGATTCATCGTGTACCTTTCTCATTTAAGCCATGGTTATGGGAAATGGTCATATGAATATAAAGAAGCATAGCTCCAAGGGATTCGAGGGTGTTAAAGGATATATTTATAACATGGTTTCATCATGTGGTATTGTGTTGAAGTAATGGATCAGGAACTTAATTTAAAGGAGCCTGCGAAAGAAAATGAAGTTCCTATGAACTTCATAGAGACGAGTTCTAAAGGTGAGTGCAGAAGTTATGGGGATGTTACGGTGTGATCCAAGGTATAGTTTATGGGGATTAGGGAGATATGGCTACCATGGAAGTTTCAGTCCATTTCATGGGCGAATTTACCCACAAGTTCAAGGATCGAAATCAATGATCCTAAGGACCCTTATTATTGGTCTTATCAAATAAGTATTAGGACATGGGTTCTGGTACTTATCAATTCGTGTCTATAGATTCACCACTAACTATGCTTAAGTGGGAGATATTCATCTACCATTATTCTTATTAGGAGTCAAATGAAAATAGACTGGTTTGTAAGTTTCAATAAAGATTGCAACAAACAATTCAATTCAAGAGGTACAAGCATTTATCCAGTTATCAATTTAAGGGAACCCTATATTTATGTAGTAGCATTGATTATTCAATTGCATGGAGAAAATGATTCTTGACACTTCAAAGTTTCTACAGTAACCCTAATACATGCTATCATCAGGAAGGGTTTGATTTTCAATTGGGTTGACATTGTGTCCCATAATTTGATGAAGGCTCTATCAAACATCAAGTTTTCTAAAATTGACTCTCCACCCAAATTTTACATGTCTTTGTGCTTATTGGATATCATTTTTGCTAGCAATGAACTCATAGGAATGGGTTGGTGTTGGAATCAAGTCGAACCTCTAGTACATGTTTATTGTAAACTCTTTTTCAAGCATAATTATATGAGAAATTTCACCTAAATTTGCAATAATGTATTTTCACATATTGTGTATGAACTTTTTTTGCAAGGAAGCATCCATATTATTTGAAGAAGATGTGACTATATTGAGTGAGATATGGAGCTAGTATATTGAGGAATACTTCCCCTATATTAGGATTTTTAGAGCGACCAAGCCTCCACATTTTTTTCCAAAATTCATTCTAGATAGGTTGGTCCTGGGGGAGATTGTTTATCAAACCATACTTAAATGTTTAATGCATCCTTCATAAAGGTTCATAAGATATGTTACCCATATAACCCATTTTACATCAAAAAGTATGGACTTAGAAGAGGGGCGGAGTGGTAGAGGGAGGGGCAAACAGAATAGAAGAGATACTGGGAAGGAATATAGTGATATAGGAGCCATAGCCTTGTGGTGCTTCGACTACAATATGCCCCACACGTAAAAAATGCATATTTGTCAATGAATAAACATGATATTTAGACTTAGTAAAACTTTATAAAAGAAACACACCATGACCTAGATTAATAGAATTGAAAATAATTGAAACATGATGTGGGTGAATAAATGCTTTCCTGTTTATCTTTTAAACCATATTCTAAATCAAATTTACTTGGAGTAAGATTGGTATATTGATTACGATGAACTTATTTTAGCAAAGTAGCCACCCTTTCCCATGATAACCTACCATTACATTATATATTACATCGATCTGTCCATACTTTCATCCAATCAAGATTGTTTGTGATGTATAATGTAGTGCACCCCACTCTTGACCAAATGTATGAGAAAAGAATAAAAAATACTAATTAGAGTAAAGATCAAATAATAATTGATCGTGGAAGCTAAAAAAAACATAAATAAGTACAATATATAAATAAATCAATATTAATACAATGTATTATAGATCTCTACCATATAATTACCTTTCACTTTCCTCATTCTACCTTTCCTGACCAAGACCTCCCCTTCAAATTTTTTAGTGGAATTGAGATCCCAAATCTGAGGCACCTTCATGATTTTTGCTGCTAATTTAGGAAGATAATAACTAATATACACCAATGATTGATATACCATATAGAACTCCACCATATATCCCTCAGGACGTGTTCTTTGTCTAACGAAGTCCTTCAATGACTTCAAGTGCCTCTCCACCATCCACATTGACCTTGTGTGCACAAGTCCACACATTTCAATCTCCTCAACTTGGTGTATGAGATAGTGTTTTTGTGCATTGAAAAATGTCGGAGGTAGATAATTTTTCATTTCGCACATTAGCCGAGGAATTTCTCTCTTCCAATATTTTATATCTTCTTTATGGATTTCTTTAGATGAAAACCGCCTACACATGATATAAATTTAACAAATCAGATCATAGGTTTCAACAACAACATATATACATTGAAATTAAAACAAATGTTGACAAGCTGAGAAACAATGATTTTGCATATAAATCATTAATATCCACCTCATGTATTTTCCAACAACATATATAACTTGTTTTACATTGTTTTCAAAGTTTTCAGGTAGATATAGAGGTAGAACATATTGTAACAATAAAGGGATCATTAATTTTTAGGAAAAAAAAACATATTATAATACTAAAAATTCATATATTTACCAATATAGAAATCTACATCCAAAATAATTACCTTAATGAAGGTATGTTGGTCATGAGTTTTCACTCCACCAAATTCACCTTTCTTCGTTAAGATATTCCTTATGTTTGAAGCAAATCCCCCGGGAAAATTAATTTTTTGAATGACCTCTTTTACAACATTGTTTTCCTACTTTCTAAATAACCATGGAAGACTATTTCGGTGTACTCCATTGCTATTTGAATAAATCACATTTTGCAGTGAATGATTGGCTTCCTGGATGTCAATACAAATTTTGACAATTTTTTCTTTGTCACTCCTTCCATTTACAATTCTCCACAATGTTTATGTTGCATTCTTCCCGATATGCATTGTATCAGACAAATGAGTTATTTGTAGGTGCTCATAGTACGACAACCTATTGAATTGTACATGGTAACTTTTCATTCCTTGTGGAAGCCCATTAATGCCTTGACGACATTTATGAAAAATAATTAATGAAATTACAATAATAATTGTTAGATACAATAAACATAATTCGATACAAATTAAAATTGTAAAACATTAATATATATGCAGACACATAGACTAAATGCTTACCTTCACGGTTTAATCTATTATATTCCAACTTCTATAGGTGAGGTGTCAGTCCTCGTGGTTTTATTCCATTCTCTTATTTCAAATTGAAAAGATGTTTTTCTATATTTCGATACCTATGGTTCTTAGGGAGGAAGTGCCTATACTCATAAAATACCTCCTTTCCTAGACTTATTGAACAACGTGATTTCATCCTAGGACCACAAACTGGACACGCAAATTTACCCTTTGTTTGAAGACCTGTAAGATTATATGGATTAATTCCAGTATTATTTGTATAATGAGGAATTGATATTTAAGAAGCATGCATCATATTTTCATAACATTATATACTATTAAAGTGCATCAGTATGTTACATACCACAAAAATGTGTTAGCCCTGGGGCATCATGAATTGTCCATGTAAGTATTCCATGGAATTGAAATTACTTTTTCCCTATTGGTTTAGACATTCCGTACATAGTGATGCCAACCCATAACTTTAGTAGCTCGTTGACAAGAGGCTCAATATATACATTCATATCTTTCACTTGGTACTTACCTAATTGGGTGAAAGTACACATAATTACAACCTTGTATATATATAAGTAATTATGCAACAAATAAGAAAAACAAAATACAACGTTCAAACCAATTTTTAAAAGAATACTTGGAACAATCATTGCCAACGTTGTGTGCTCCCTTTTTATTGACATCCAAGGAGGAAGGTTATTGTTTATAACAAAAATAGACCACACTGATTAAATAGACATGAGCTCACCAAATGGACTGACATCGTCAGCTGCCAATGAAAGCCTAACATTACGAGGTTCTTCTTTAAAAATTGGCCATATTTCTTCGATGTTCCTGAATGCAGAACCATATGCAAGAATTCGAAGAAAACCATCTTCACTTATGTTTCATGCATGGTAATCCATAAACTGTGCAATTCTTTGGCACCTAAACAATCGTTGCAAACGTGGAATTATCAGAATATGAAGAAGAACTTTGTGAGGCACCTTTTTCATTACTTGATCGGTTCGATATCTATTGATTTGACATTACAGGCATTTCGTTTCTGATGCATATTGTCCATAATATATAATATGATCATTCGGGCATACATCAATATCCTGATACTCCAATCCAATATATTTCATAATAATCCATATCTCTCGGTATGTGCGAGGTAAATTATTTGATAGTGGTAAGAAAAATTCACCTAAGAATCTACAGCATTAAAAAAAACTAATTAATGTAAATAATAATAATAATAAATATTGCATCCTTAATTTACACATTGATTGACACTAAAAATAGAGAAAAATAAAGTCGACCTTTACGTATAATATGCGACGACTTATATTACGTACCTTAGGATCTGTGTCAAACAAGTGTTTGAAAAAAAATTCAATACCTTCAAGTTCAGCAACAACATTATAGAAAAGAGAATATTTGTGATTGAGCCTTCATAAAGGGGTTGTTATGCCTTCTCAAGCAGAGGTACATCATAAATATCATCATCATTTTCCTCATCGATAGGAGCACATATGTCCTGGATCAATCTATTTGTCCCATCATCCGACTCAACAATATTATGTTGAAATTACTAAGACAACTGAGAGTGGGGGTGAATTAGTTGTCTCTGTGCTTAAACAATTTTATGTCTATTAAAATATTTTTTCATTCTTCTCCAAGTGGCCATCAAGATTATACAAGATATGAATAACAAAAATAATAAACATCAATCACACATATGATATACACAGAGATATATTTTCACAAGGAAACCCATAAAGGGATAAAACCTCTTCTTCTTCGAATGATAGGCAATCTTTTATGTTATGTACATCATCTATCTTTGAGCACCAACTCAAAATGAGGCTACCGCCTCTGTTTTACAAGCTGCAACTTGCTGAGAGCACCAACTCTCTGGTTTATCTAACACCCACTAGAAGGAAGCACCAACTCCCTGAATGTTCCAGCACCAACTGGATGGAAGCACCTACTTCCACTTATATAGGCACCAAATTTCATACATAAAACTTTGTGTTTTCCCTAGCACCACCTTGCCACCTTGTTTTCTAGCCACAACTAGATGAAAGCCACAGCTTCCAGTATTCAAGCACCAACTTGAATAACAAAGGACTACAGTCCTCCCTAGAACCTCCCTACCTCCCTGATTATAAATAAATGATTGAATAACCAACAAAACAGATATATCAATTCTTACCACTTCTTCTTTGTTCTACAATTCTTCTTTGCTTCACTATTCTTCTATTTTGTTCATACTTGGCTTGACTTGCTGTCTCTTTCTATCTGTTCTTTCTTTGTTCCTCTCATGCTCTTTGGTATGAGTATATTATTCTCTCTGCAACTATTCTGTTATGTTCAGCTTATGTTTCTCATCTCTGAGTTTGATCTCACACTGCGCATACTGTGATTTTCCTTTCTCTCAGTTCAACTCATTTTTCCAGTGAGAAACACCACACACACACAGTCATAGCATTTCACTTTTATGCTATACCCCCTAATAAGTTACACCTCGAATCTCCCAGAAAACGCATCCGCTAATGAATCGCCAAACATCGAAGAACTATGATTTAATTCTACTAATTGAATCGTAATTGAACAATTAACCGTGAAGTGAAATAGTATCCCTTTGATAAAATTCCCGACTAACCAACACCATTGGATTACATCTACAGGGTCTCATGTTTATCCCATATTCCCATTGGTTGTGACCGAATGCTAAACAGAAAGAGATTTCACGATTTTGGGTTTCAGATGATTGATTATGAATCACCATGATTATCCCAACATGCGATCTCCGAAGTGGAGCTTACCTGCTAGATCCTTCCCTTCTCGTGACCACCAGCGGTGACCAAGCGCTTATTCAAAAAAGTTCTTCATGACTCGCGACCTCGGGAATCTTGTGATGATACATCTCGACTCTCCCATGTCGCGATCTCTGAAATGGATTTTAGTTGGGCTAGCTCCTTCCTCTCATATGACCACCTATTGTTACCAAGCGCTTATCTAGAACTCGCTTCGCGACTCGCGACTTCAGGGATCTTGGTATGAGGTGTCTCGACTCTCCCAAGTCGCAATCTCTGAAACGGAGCTTAGCTGGAGTAGCTCCTTCCTCCAGCCTTCGATGATGTGACCTTGGCTATGACCACAGCCCAAACATTCAAGTGCTTTTCTTGCCAGATCAATGGTCCAGAACTTTTCTTTGATCTGACGGCTCAGATCTCATCGCAACTTCTCATATCATGAGTTTCTATGTCATGCTTCTTTGACTCCTCCAACTCGTGAGTCGGCGAAATGATGATCTCTCGCCATGTGTCTTATGGCTCCAACGGCCAGGATCGTTTTGCGACCTTGCATATCACGAGTTCACATATCACGCTCCTTTGACTCCTCCAATGTGCAAGTCAACGAAATTCCAATTGCTCACCACGTGTCCTCTATATCCAACGACCAGGATAATTTCACGACCTCGTATATCACAAAGTTAGAGGATAGTACTCGGCCTTATCCTCTTCACACTTATACAAGATCCGATGGTTGTTGGTCCTTGGCACTCAAATCCAACGTTTGAGATTTGTTCTTCTCTTTTGCACGCTCCTCCTGTCTGAATTCAGATATGACAGCCATCGAGAAATCGGGATGGGTGATCCAACGATCATTGTTTCTCATCCTCCTAATTTGTTGATATTTCCATCATCGACAAACAATCATACTCTCATCGTGTTGATTTTTCCATCAATGACAAACAAACATACTATGCCTTCTGTCTATAAACATGCCAACAATCTCCCCTTTTGGCCTTGATGGTAACCTTAAACAACCTGAAGAACTGCACTATTCTTCCTGGACATCCAATTATAGCATCCACAACTGTTAGCATCCATACCACTGTATCACTTACCACACTTTTTCTCCCCCTTTGACATCAATGTCAATAAAAACACGCTCCCCCTGAGTTGTTGCAGTACATCTCGAAGGTATCAGATATGTGACCAGCACATACTCCCTATGTCAACTAAGAAAAGAAGAAATAGAGCTATATTCACCAGAAATACAACAGATATTCAATAATTACTCCCCCTGACAAGTTGAACAGTTTAGATGAAATAAGATATGACCCCCAACTTATGACGAAGATATTCAAATGGTGTCATTGCTAATGGTTTAGTAAAGATATCAGTTATCTGTTTTGAGGAAGGAATATAATTCAACTGAAAAACTCTGTTTGTAACCTTTTCTCTGAGAAAATGGTATTTGATTGGTATATGCTAAGTCTTTGAATGAAGTACGGGATTCTTGGAGACACTAATGGCACTGGTGTTATCACAATGAATTGGAATGGGATCAGTATAAGTTACCTTCAAATCTGCAAGAGTTTGTATCATTCATAATAACTAAGTGCAGAAAGTAGTAGCAGCAATGTACTATGCCTCTGTAGTTGATAAAGAAATAGATCCATGTTTCTTACTAATCCATGCTACTAACGATTCACCCAGGAAAAATGCATCTCCACTGGTGCTCTTTCTCTCATCCACACAATTTTCCCAATCAACATATGAATAAGCAGTTAACTGAAAATTCTGATTTCTAGGATACCACGGACCATAAGTCATTGTTCCCTTCAAGTAATTGAATATCCTTTTGATAGCTACTAAATGGCTTTATTTGGGATCATATTGATAACGACCTACCATTCCAACATCTTGCATTATATCAGGACGAGATGCGGTGATGTACAGAAAACTGCCTATCATTGATCGATATGTTCTTTGATCAACATCAGGTGAAATATCATCTTTACTGAGCTTGCAACCAACCACCATAGGTGTACTAACAAGAGAAGAATCTTCCATCTGGAACTTTTTCAACATCTCTTTCAAATATTTTTATTAAGAGATAAATATTTCTGCATAACTTTGATTTACTTGTAAACCAAGAAAATATGGCAGCTCTCTTATCATGGACATCTCAAACTTTGTTTGCATAGAATTAGCAAACCACTGAATAGAAGAGTCATTAGTACATCCAAAAATAATGTCATCTACATAAACCAAAACAACTAATAGATCATCGCCTTCAGATTTAATATATAGATTGTTGTCAACAATACCTTTCTTGAACCCTTTGTCTTGTAAAAATTTATCCAATCTATAATACCAAGCTCATGGTGCTTGTTTCAGTCCATATAAAGCCCTCTTCAGCTTGCATACATAGTCAATATTATCTGTCAGTGAAAATCCTTCAGGTTGCTCCATATATACTTATTCTTCTAGATCTCCATTGAGAAATGATGACTTAACATCCATCTGATATACTTTAAAATTCTTATGACATGAATATGCAAGAAACATTCTGATGGCTTCCAATCTTGCCATTGGTGCAAAGGTTTCATCAAAATCTTGTCCTTCAACTTGTGCATACCCTTTACAGACCAATCTAGCTTTATTCCTAACAATTTATCCTTTTTCATTCATTTTATTCTTGAATACCCATTTGGATCCTATTACATTCTTATCTTCAGGTCTAGGAACAAGCTCCCAAGTGTTGTTCTTCTCAATCTGATCAAGCTCCTCATTCATAGCTCTAATCCAATCATCATTCTTGTTGGCTTCATCAAAAAATTTAGGTTCAATCATAGATAGGAAAGCAACCTGAGATTGTTCTGATTCTTTAATCAATTTCCTTCTTGTCTGAACTCCTTTATTCATATCACCAATTATCTTATTTTCAGGATGATTCTTTCTAACAATTCTAAGAGGTGGTTTTGTTTCTGTCTGCTTAGTTGAGTCTGCCTGAGTATTTGTATCTTCATCTGATTCAGAGTTTTCTCTTTCTAATCCTTGGACCTATTCATCTTCAACTTCAACTATATCTTTTATAGTTGATTCAACATTGCTTACATTTCATATCGGTATTTCTTCATCAACTTTTATGTCGATACAATCAACCAATTTATGCAGCCTCTTATTATAGCATCTGTATCCTTTATTTTTTGTAGCATAACCTAAGAAGATACCTTCATCAGCCCTATCATCATATTTGCCAAGATTTTCATCGTTATTCTCGATATAACACTTACTCCCAAAGACTTTAAAATGCTTGATTGAGGCAGGTCTTCCAAACCATAGTTCATAAGGAGTGTTGTCATTGTGTGGCCTAAGATGATATTTGTTAAGAATATGTACAGTTGGATGAATTTCTTCCACCCAATATGTATGAGCAATATTCCTCTCATTCATCATTGATCTTTCCATTTGTTGAACTGATCTATTATGCCTCTCAACTACTCCATTTTGTTGTGGATTCCTTGGGATAATATACTCTCTTTCGATCCCATGTTTATCACAAAACTCTTTGAAATTCCATCAACTAAACTCTCCTCCTCTATCAAATCTTACTGCCTTCAATCTTTTTCTTGTTTGATTCTCAGTCAGAGCCTTAAACACTTTGAATTTTTTGAATGCTTCAGAATTTTCTTTCAGAAAGGCAACCCATGTTACTCTAGGATAATCATCAATAATCAACATCAAATAGTTTTATTTTCATGTACCTTCCTTCCTTGATGGTCCACATAAATCCATATGTACTAACTGAAGAGGTTTTTCTATAGAAGGAAAGTTCTTAGATTTAAACTGTGTTCGAGTAAGCTTTCTTATTTGGCAAGGTTTACAAACAAAATCATATGGCTTTGATATATTTGGAAGATCTTTTACTGCCCCACTAGTTCTAAGTTTGATTATATGATCAAAATTTAGGTGTCCAAGTATCCTATGCCATAGTCAACTTTCATCATACTTGCTTAAGTGACATTCTTCTTTTTCTTCTTTTAAAACATCGACATTGTTTTATGTTATTATGCCTTTTGCAATCAGTTGTCCTGAATTCACAGATTTTATTCTACAGTCTTTAGAAGTAAAAACAACCTCACATCCTCAGTCACAGACTTGACTGACACTAAGAAAATTATGTTTCAAACCATCTACAAACAACACATCTTGAGCTTTCCCTTTTCCATTACACAGACTTACCATTCCTTTACCTTTTATTTTTCTTGGTGCATTGTTTCCAAAAGTTACATTCCTTGATTTGCTTTCACTTAGAGTTAGAAACTTACTTTTTTCTCCAGTCATATGTTTGGAACATCCATTGTCAATATACCAGGGATTCTTTTGTCCTTGGGATAATAACACTAATCCACACTTGTCATCTTTTTTCTTCTTCCAAACCTTGAAATTTTCAGCAGCGGGATTCAAATCTGGCTTATAGTTTCTTAAGCGACAGTCTACATCTTTATGTCCATAATTATGGCAGGTGTAACATTCTAGTTCACTGAATAACAGATCATAACGATTGTTATACTCATAATTGTTGTTATGCTTAACCTGCGTCTTTTTCCCAACCATCACATGATTTGTAATATGTGATTGTTTGTTACTTGGTTGTCTCAATCTTTGTTGTGGCAGATAATTATTCCTTGAGTATCTTGATTTCTCATATCTAAATCTTAAAGAACAACTTACAACTTTGTGACCAAAGTTAGAACAGAAAAAACAATATCCATAGAAAAATCCTTTGTACCTGAAAAATGGTTTTCTTCTTTGAGCGAGTCGATTTCTTCCATGCTGATGATTTCTTTGACCGGAATATGTGTTTGTGTTATTTCTTTGATCTACATATTCGGTTATGGTACTTTTGCTTTCATTCCTTCTTGGTGGCTGATTAACTTTCTTTGTTTCTGCAGAGTGGTTGTTGTCAATGATTGTAGATTTGACAAACTTGATGGATTCAGTGTTACTTGGATGATCACTACTTGATCCTTATTCATAACCCAAGCCATATTTCAACTTTGGATTCCTTTGTTGATTTAGAATGGAGGTTAATACTTCTAAGGATTTAATACTTGACAGATTTTGGTGATACAATGCCTTAAACTTCTCCATCTATTTTCTGGTTTTTACTATCTCTTCTTCCAAGGCTTCACGTCTCGCTTTCTTCTCTGATAATTGTTGTTTCAGAATGTCCTCTATTTTCTTTGCCTCTTCTAACTCCACTTTTAGCAAGGCAAAGTCTTCATGAGGTTTTTTACCATTCATTTTAAACTGCATCAACAATTGTTTTTGTTTTCTCTTCTTAAATCTGAGTCTGTCAATTTCTTCCAAAGCACTGATTAATTCACCTTCCATATCCACCACAGCTTCTTCGTCATCCATTTCACCTACTGTGTTTTCATAATCAAGATCTCCCATATCCATAAGAATAAAATCATTCACTTTGTCTTCGCAGGATGAATCACTATCTATGTCTTCTGAGGAGTCGTCATTGTTTGCACACAAATTATTATTTTTACTATATTTCTTAAATTTGTATTTATTTTCATCATCGGACTTCTGGTCCTTTTTCTTGTGACACTTAGATGCAAAATGACCTATCTTACCACATTTAAAACATTTGAAGGCCAGCTTGCCTTGATATTTTCCTCATCCTTTCTTTAACCTTCTCACAAATTTTGCCTCAATATCATCTAATTCTGAATCAGTATTCTTGTCTTCTTTAAAATATGCCTCTCTAGAGATGGATTTATCTCTGCTAATTCTCATTTCATATGCAGTTAGATTTCCTAGGATTTGATCAATAGACAGAGTTTTAAGATCATTTAGTTCTTCTATTGCAAAAAAAATTGGATTAAATCTATCAACCAAAGATCTTAAAATATTATGAACTAAAAATGCACCTTCAATCTTCTCACTAAGACCCTTCATGGCATTCACAAGCTCCTCAACTCTTAAAAAATACTTACTAATTGTTTCATCCTCATTCATCTTTCTTTGTTCAAATTTCAATATGTATGTTTGAAGTTTGGCATCTTTTACTTTCTCATTTCCTTCATAACTGCTAATAAATTTATCCCACATTGCTTTGGCAGATTCAAGATGCATCACCTTTACAAACTAAGCTTCAACAAGTCCATTCAAGATAGCGTTCATTGCCTTTTAATTGAAGCTAAATTCTAAATTATCATCTTTAGAAGCTAGCACAATAGGCTTTATATATCCAGTTTCTACTACATCCCAAACATCGGCACCTAAGGCCATTATGTATGTTCTCATTCTAACTTTCCAGAAGGAAAATTTTGTTCCATCAAACAAAGGAGGCTTATTGGCTGAAGTACTTCATGACTTGTCATGTTTAAACTTACAGATCTACCTTTAAATAAAAGGAACCTGCTCTGATACCAATTGTTGAAATTACTAAGACAACTGAGAGGGGGGGTGAATCAGTTTTCTCTGTGCTTAAACAATTTTATGTCTATTAAAATATTTTTTTATTCTTCTCCAAGTGGCCATCAAGATTATACAAGATATGAACAACAGAAATAATAAACATCAATCACACATATGATATACACAGAGACATATTTTCAAGAGGAAACCCATAAAGGGCGAAAACCTCTTCTTCTTCAAATGATAGGCAATATTTTATGTTTTGTACATCATCTATCTTTGAGCACCAACTCAAAATGAGGCTACCACCTCTGTTTTACAAGATGAAACTTGTTGAGAGCACCAACTCTCTAGTTTCTCTAGAACTCACTAGAAGGAAGCACCAACTCCCTGAGTATTCCAGCACCAACTGGATGGAAGCACCTACTTCCACTTATATAGGCACCAACTTGCATACAGAAAACTCTGTGTTTTCCCTAGCACCACCGTGCCACCCTGTTTTCTAGCCACAACTTCCAGTATTCAAACACCAACTTGAATAACAAAGGACTACAATCCTCCCTAGCACCTCCCTACCTCCCTGATTATAAATAAATGATTGAATAACCAACAAAGCATATATATCAATTCTTACCACTTCTTCTTTGTTCTGCAATTCTTCTATGCTTCACTATTCTTTTGTTTTGTTCATACTTGGCTTGAATTGATGTCTCTTTCTATATGTTCTTTCTTTGTTCCTCTCATGCTCTTTGGTATGAGTACATTCTTCTCTCTGCACCTTTTATGTTATGTTCAGCTTATGTTTCTCATCTTTGAGTTTGATCTCACACTATGCATAACATGATTTTCCTTTCTCTCGGTTCAACTCATTTTTCCAGTGAGAACCACCACACACACATGGTCATAGCATTTCTATTTTATGTTATACCCCGTGATCAGTTACACCTCGAATCTCCCAGAAAACGCATCCACTAATGAATCGCCAAATATCCAAAAACTATGATTCAATTCCACTAACTGAATAATAACTGAACAATTAACCAAGAAGTGAAACAATAGCCCTTCGATCAAATTCCCTATTAATCAGCACCGTTGGATTACATCTGCAAGGTCACGCGTTTGTCCCATATGCCCATTGGTTGTGACTGAATGCTAAACAGAAAGAGATTTCGCGATTTCGTGTTTCGGATGATTGATTTTGAATCACCACGATTATCCCAACACACGATCTCCGAAGTGGAGCTTAGCTGCTAGCTCCTTCCCTCCTCGTGACCACCGGTGGTGACCAAGCGCTTATTCAGAAAACCGCTTCATGACTCACGACCTCGGGAATCTTGTGATGAGACATCTCGACTCTCCCATGTTGCGATCTCCGAAATGGAGCTTAGCTAGGCTAGCTCCTTCCTCTCATATGACCACATGTTGTGACCAAGTGCTTATCTAGAAGTCACTTTACGACTTGTGACTTCGGGGATCTTGGTATGAGGTGTCTCGACTCTCCCAAGTCGCGATCTTTGAAATTGAGCTTAGTTGGACTAGCTCCTTCCTCCAGCCTTTGAATATGTGACCTTGGCTATGACCACGGCCCAAACATTCAAGCGCTTCGCTTGCCATATCAATGGTCCAGAAATTTTCTTCGATCTGACGGCTCAGATCTCATCGCGACTTCACATATCGCAAGTTTCTATATCATGCTTCTTTGACTCCTCCAACTCACGAGTCAGCAAAATTTTGATCGTTCACCACGCGTCCTATGGCTCCAATGTCCAGGATCGTTTCGCGACCTCGCATATCGCGATTTCACATATCACGCTCCTTTGACTCCTCCAATGTGCAAGTCAACGAAATTCCAATCTCTCGCCATGTGTCCTCTGGCTCCAACGGCCAGGATCATTTTGCGACCTCGCATATCGCGAAGTTAGAGGATAGTACTCGGCCTTATCCTTTTCGCAGTTATACAGGATCCGATGGTTGTTGGTCCTCGACACTGAGATCCAATGTCTGATATTTGTTCTCCTCTTCTGCGCGCTCCTCCTGTCTGAATTCAGATCTGACGACCATCGATAAATCGGGATGGGTGATCCAACAATCATTGTTTCTCCTCCTCCTGAGCTGTTGATATTGCCATCATTGAAAAACAAGCATACTCTCGTCATGTTGATTTTGCCATCAATGACAAACAAACATACTCTGCCTTCTTTCTGTGAACATGCCAACATATTATTGGTGTCATATTCTTCCATAGGATTAACTTGATCTTCAATATCCATACCATCTTCCACATATTGTACAATAGTATTTATACTACTACTTGGAAGATATTTATTCGGCAACAAACACCTAGGAGGATTTAACTTTACAATTACAAACAATCGATAACATTTATGTATATAACAAATATTAAAACAAAAGAAAATTTTATAAATAAAATCAATACAAAGACATATATAATGAATAACTTACCATGGGATGAAATGTATGCCCCCCTTCACAATGCCCATACATAAAACAATGTCTTTCATATGTTTTCCTTATAAGTCTTCTTCTTTTCAAGCCCCTACATTGATTGGAAGGGAAATAATATTTCCCAACAGTACCGACCTGTGCCTCCCATGCAGCCCTTAACCTAGCAATCTTCCTTTGACTCTCTTCATTGCAATATATATATATATAATGCAATATATTGCAATATTGCATTATATTGCAATATTGCATTATATTGCAATATAATGCAATATAATGTACTTATATTGCATTATATTGCATTATTGTACTTATATAATGCAATATAAGTACATTAATATACGACTTATATATTCTTACGATACAAATGTCATCGAATTATATTGACCCCATATGTACTAGAGAATTAATCCATTTTCGTCATAGATTTTTTATAACAGTAATCAACAATTAATCAACAAATCAAAACCATACATTTTTACCACATAAGTTCCAAAGCTTGACTATAATCAAGTAATAAAATCAAGCAATAAAAGAGAACTACACCAAGACAAATTGTATAGTAATTAAATGGAATTGAGTAGACATGTTCATACCTATTTCCCAGGGAAAACTTTGTGTCCCCAAATGAAAGAGGGTCTAAGGGTTAGGGATCTAATCTGGGTATTTAAAAAAGAGACAAATTAGTATTAAAAACGTGTAAACTTCGAAGTACAAAACCAGAGCTATGCAGATCAAGAATTGGATTTGAGGCAAGTAGCACATAGCAAAAAGAATAATAAATCATGCAACGAAAAATGAGCATAAAAAGCTTTTATAATCGTCACACCTACAACCAAATAGTTGAAAACACTAACCTCCTTCAATATTTTTTCGAACGTTGACTATGTCAAGCTTGACCAAGTCAGTGAAGTCAGTGACCATTAAACTGTTTTCAAACGGGTAGTTGGAATCCTCTAGATTCATCGATAGATCGACGAACTATCTTATAGGTTCGTCAAAATTTTGATGGATATAGTCACTCGTCGAAAGTCCGGTGTTAATCGGAGCACCTAGAAAAAAAAAATTAATATTATGTTGTAATTTGTGACGATATAATTGAATTTATCCTTGTCGTCGGAAGTTTTTTGTCAAATTTTGACTCCATTTGTAGTAGTGAAACTTACAAGTGCACGAGTGGAGCAAGGGAAATAATCCAATCAACCTTGTGGCATCCGGACATAAAAAGAAATAATACCTATTTTTGTGTCTTACATCAGCTATCAGTTATTAGTACATGATGGATTGTAATTATATAGTCTAACAAGTTAGTTAAAATTGGGTTTCAACGTAGTCAAAAATTACCATGGACCAAAATTGTATAAATATCCATTAGGATCTATGGGAAAGGTTTAGTTGGGATTATTGTTATGGTTGCGGGTGTTATATTTATTGTTGTATTTGGTTGATGGTTGGCATGTCCATATTTATGTTGTGGACATAATGTTGTATATGTTGATAGTTCTAGATGAAAGTAATAAAACACCCCCTTTTATTCAAATTATGGTTGTACTTTGTTACATGGATTATTAGTATATTGTTTCAACTATATATTATCTATTACCTTTATTATGAATGTTTGGAATGATGTTGTGAGTCATGAATGATTTGAGTAAGGAAATGAACTAGCTTTTTCTTAAGCACAAGTCTGAATGGTAAATCTCCTCTTGCAACCTAATCTACCTATATGACATCTTGGAAATGTTCCTTAGGTGAGACTTTCCCTCTTGTAAGGATTGAATATGTCATCATTAGACTATAATGGACCTTGTTGGACACCTAAGTGGACTCTAGCCTATAGACTAGAGCTAATAGTCACAATAGACACACTTGCATAAATCACATAGTTATACCTATTCACAATAATCACTATATCACAATAACAAACTCATTAGATTACTATCAACCTTTAACCAATCATTGATTAAACTCATAAGGCTATTAATCAACCTATAATAATAGATGAAGATAGGTTGTCCCTTGAATTTTCCACAGTTTTTATTTATTGACCTGTTAATTTTCCTCTCATGACCTTTCAATTTATTTTGTCACTCAAAATCATTTGATCCTGCATTTTTTCTACACATGCCCTCAATTATAATTCTAACTCTTTCACAGGGACACAAACCTCCATTATGGGCATTGGGTTTTGTCCAACACAAGATATTCCACCTTCTCTAGGTGATGAGCCTCTAAATTTTCTACTTTTGTCCATCCTTTCTTGTCTACTTTTCCTTCCATAAGCCCCAAAATATTCCTTCCATACTTGAAATATTGCCATAGTTAATAATCATTATCCAATTCAGTTTATCTAGTATTTTCTTGTATATTGATGTGTTTGGGATGATTTCAAAATAAAGTGATAGGATATTTAGGTTTCATGAGTAACTCGGTCTAGATGTGTTATTTCCATAGGCTACATAATACTATGTCGTTGAATTCTATGTTGTGAAATACTCTATTTTATATAGCTCACCTCTTTGTGAAAGATGTGTGCATTGAAGAATTCATAGCTACTTCAAGGAAGGAATTTTATGTTGTGAAATACTATATTTTGTTTGGCTCACCTCTTTGTGAAAGATGTGTGTGTTGTAGAACTCCCAACTATTTCAAGCAACAAATTCTTTGTTGTGGAATTCTTAGATTCTTTTCAAAACCCCGTAGTCCAAAATTAAAGGGATTGAGAGCATGAATTGCCATGTGGCACAGTAAACATGTTAGGATATAGCTCGAGGAAGCCACACAGCATGTGGTGAAGTTACATAACTCAAGTAAATTGTCCACTTCTCAAGGTATTCATAATGGCCAAAAAAAGATTGTTGATATGTAGGAATTTTGTTGAAGGAAGTCATGAATTCCTTGGGATCTATTCTAGGGAATCCCTGAGCTCATTTTGTATTTAAAATAATCATTGTAGCCTAGGATAGGTTACCTGACAAAGCTAGCAAGACCTGAAACCATTTTCTTCCAATTGGTACATTGTAATTCTAAATTTTCAGTGAATGTAAGATCAAAGTTTTTTTTAACTTGCTTGTTGTGAATAATGTTTCATATTGAGGGATTCAACACCTTGCTTTCTTTGGAGTAAGAGCTCACTCTATATATGAACTGATGGTTGAATCCCCTCTGTTCATATATTATATATATTTTTTATTTATTTTCATAATGGTTTTATCCTTCATTCAATGTTTTGTTGTATATATATTGTCATTTTATTTGTTATATAGTTTCATATGTTTATGAATTTATGGATTCTCCATCTACATGTTCCATACCTGAATAATTCATTGTGCATTCATTCTGCAACTGCAGTTACATGTGGATTTCTCTACCAACATGGCGCAACCATGCGGTTGGTTGAGGAATCAATGTATTGGTTTTTAGTGTTTCCCCAACACAATACATAAAAATAAACAATTAAATCAAATTTTCATTGCTCATGTGTCAAGATACCTTTGGTTCAATTTGTAGGTCACTACATAATAGCAACAATTAAATAAATATGCCATTGCTCATATGTCAATCTATCGTTGGCTCAATTTTGAGGTCACTGCATAATGTTATTACTCATTTCTTTGAGCAAAGAGAAAAAAATATGATAGAATACAAATAGTTTACAACTTCAATACTTACCTATGATTGATACAATTGTTTCTTTTAAGAAAAGAGAAAAAATATAATAGAATACAAATAAATCACAACTACAATACACACCTATGATTGATATGACTTATAAAATTGGTTGTATGCAATAGGCTCACTACCAAAATATAGGTGTTTCCCACAAGAATGCCACCCTAAGTTGGAAATATGACATGATAAAGGAGTTAAGAGTGATTATTCTTAGTCAAAACCTTTGTTAGCCCCAATTATTTCAATGTGATATGCAACATACAACTTGCAACAACAAAACCTTTGATAGCCATGGTTGGATCTAGGGTATATGTAACATGATATGGATTTATGGGCACTGACTAACTCAATGTAAGGAATATAACAACGTTGAGACATATACACATATACAACTTCTACTTATAGCCAAAACTACCTTATTGATCTCAACAATATCTAAGATAGATATATAACCTTCCTTTTTAACCCAAACTATATGAAAGAGTGATGCACACCCTTAAACAATTGATATAAATAAAAGGCATTTGACATACAGTTGTAATTATGAGATGATGTCAAAAAAAATTACAAGTACACAACCAAGCATTAACAAAAATATGTAGTCAATAGCCAATGCAAATACACAACTAGGAATAAAAGTATATAGATAACCACAACTAGAATGTAATACTAAAAGGGGAGAGGATGAGGATCATAGTTATGAGTGCATTTAGTAATAAGGTTTTTGGTCACCATGAAACAAGGAGGGGAACGATTTTTATAACACATAATCTTCCAAATGCAAGTGTTCTTCTTGGCACATAGACATGCATGGAAGTGTTAGCAACTTTGGGTTGTAGCAAATGAGAGCTAGAAGGGAATTATCAAACACATGTAGGTTGCAAAAGAAGAGGGGTCGGTAAATAACATAAGGAAGGGTTACCAATAAGAAATAGAAGGAAGGGACATGTCATTGCTTGGCATGCTACATGATATCATTACAAGCACCAATGATAGTTTTGGTTCAACATTATGAAGCAAATGCCAAGAATGAAGTAAGAACCCACTAGAGAAATATTGGCGAGGTGCCAAATATCAAAGAATGCCTTCCAATTATTTACAAAAATGTATGAAATACTTGAGAGGATGTCGACCAACTATTTAAAAAATGTCAACAAGAAAGGTTTGGTTTTCACATGTGAGGGGGCATTCAAATCTTTGTGAAAACCCTATTTGAGAAAACTATCACTCTATATGTGGAGATCTTGGAGACTATTAATAGTGTGAATTTTGGAATATGGGCCAAGGAGGGGATCTTTCTTAATCAATGATGGCTAATCTTCTCAAGCAAGCAACTAGAAAGTAGTCATAGCTTCATTAATTATAATGTTAAAGAGGAATCAATCCTTTCCCTCTAACTTTGTCTATGGGGGTTCTAAGTAGAGGAACAATTTTCTCCTTAAAATTTTTGGCTATTACCCCATTCTAGGTGTGGTGAAAAGAAATAATATTCAAATACTTTCTCCTTAAAAAAGGACATACAAATCCTCTTCCCATTTTGATGATGTGAACCCTCAACCAAGATCCTTCATTGTGGAGAGATAAAAAGACAACCCAATGGTGTATATGCAAATGTTAGAGATTAAAAAGATCAACACTATTTATTAAGGTCGTGCCTTGATTTGTTAATTCAATTGATCTTGGCCATCATCAACCACTATTTGAGAGTGACACCTAGACCATAGAGCATTTAGTAAATATTTGTTCCAAAATGTTTCTTTATTGGTTTTTTTCACAATATTGAAGATCACATAAAGGTCTTTGAAGAGGGACCATGGTTTTGGGGTAGAGATGGTCTCTTCATCAAACCGTGGTCACACTATTACAACCCAACTACCATGTCTATAAAAACAAGTCTAATGTGGGTGAGACCAGTGAATATCCCTATACAATTATGGATTGTTCAAGTTCAAGAAAGAATTGGAAATACTCTGGGTAAATTTCTAAAGTTTGACATAAATCACGTCTAAAAGGGCATCATTACATATGCTCGAATCTATGTATAGCTTGGCCCAATTCTAGGCCTATAAGATAAGATAGTTCAAAGTAGAATAATTCTCAATGGATCCAACAACTTTAACATGAAAATGTGGCATTTAGATGTAGGGTCTATCGAATAAACCATCAAAAATATGCTTTCCCAAAGGCTAAGGTTTCCTAAGGAAAGAAGGGGAAAGCATAAACCTAGAGGTTGGAATCAGTCTTAGATGAATCCTCACAAGACACCTCCAAAAAATGACGTAAGTCACTAAATGCCCAAAACATCAACATTAAAGGTTTTAACCTCTAATTCTAAGGTAGGTGATGTTGACATGGATTTATTGATGCCAAAGCGCCAACTCCTCTTATAAATATTATTATGACTATTAAACCTTATGGGGGATGAAGAGGTGACACATATCAAACAAATCATACTAAAAAAGAGAAAGAATCTCTCCTGTTGTATCAAAGGACAATAGTTGATTTTACTAGAGCCTCCATCGGCTTCAAACCACTAGTCAATTGAGTGGAGAGACATTAAGAAGAAAAAAAGGGGGGGCAAGGAAGGTAATTCTATGAACATTCAATAACCCTAACTATGAAAAGAAAAAACAAGAAACATATCCCTAAAAAGTGTAGAATAGTTAGGTTGGAACATGGAGTTGTAATTAGATATTAAGACTTAGTAAACAAGATTAAAAATTGAATATCAAACTTAGATTTAAGTCGAGAGATCAAAGATTATAAATCAAACCCCAAAATACATAATTATACATGTAAATTCTCTTTTCAAAAGTTTTTATTTATCCAAAATATGTTAGATTAGTACAATTCTCTAAATCAAAACCAACACTTAAGCATAAATAACTCAAGTGCAAAGCTCAAAACATAACATTAAAAACTGAAAAACCTATCCAAACTTAGGATGAGATTAACTTCTCACCATTAAAAATAAAAATAACCTAATACTTTATTCTTTTAAATCACTTCCTCTTTCGTATATTTTCTAAAAATAAAAATAACCTAATACTTTATTCTTTTAAATCACCTCCTCTTTCGTATATTTTCTTTATAAATCAAATGTGAATTAAATAACCTTTCACCTAAAACCTTAAATTAAACTCTATCCACATCTCCTCATCTACTTACACATGTATTACCCTTCTTTAACATTAAGATGTTTTCATATATATATTCACATCTCATTTACTTACATATGTATTACCCNAACCTATCCAAACTTAGGATGAGATTAACTTCTCACCATTAAAAATAAAAATAACCTAATACTTTATTCTTTTAAATCACTTCCTCTTTCGTATATTTTCTAAAAATAAAAATAACCTAATACTTTATTCTTTTAAATCACCTTCTCTTTCGTATATTTTCTTTATAAATCAAATGTGAATTAAATAACCTTTCACCTAAAACCTTAAATTAAACTCTATCCACATCTCCTCATCTA